>CATIWR010316657.1:0-18304 GCA_949677035.1 Omphalea diandra | reverse complement strand
GTTCGGTCAATTTTTCAGTTCGGTTCGGTTTTTGCTTAGATTCTGTAATTTTGTACACTGTCTAGGGATAAGATGGTAATTTTTATAAAATCTCCTCTTCTTTCAATATTTTCTCTCCATTTTGAAGAGAAAATGGAGGGGAAAAAATTTGAGTTATTTTCCTCCCCTTCCCAATCAAGGTAAAATAACTTTTCTCTCCTATTTTCCTCTCTTATTTTCCTCTCCCCCTTATTTTACCCTCTCCCAATCACAAGCTAAAAATTCAAGGTTCAAATATTCATGCTTTTATTATTTTTTTGTTAATTTAATTTTAAATTTGTGACTTCACATATTTAGAGACAATTCTGATATTTTATACTACTGAGCATGTTTAATTTTTCTAAGAGAAAACATAAAAACCACTTATATATTAAGCCTAATTTATTAATTGCACTACAAGAAATAATGGATTCAACAAAAAGATTTATATTTCTTTATTAATTGCCTTGCAAGAAATAATGGATTCATTACATCTTTTCTTCTTTTATAAGCTTTCAATTGATTTAGCTTTCTTACTTAAGAATTTTTTTTTTTTAAAATGCGTGAAAATCATAAACATTGTTATTCAATTACTTCTGTTTTATTGAAAAAGTGCAAGTAGCGTGAGGTGCCACACCGGCACCAACAGTGTCACCTTTCATGTTATATTTAGTTTTTATTTTTATCTTAAATTTTATATAAAATTTAATCGAATGTTCTTTTTTTTTATTATTATTATTTGATCATACCAAATTTTATCTTTATTTTCTTTACTTTCAATAATTGTGTATATAATTTAAAGCAACTAATTTATACAAATTTGATTAAATACTTGTCATTTGTATCTAATCATATTAGAAATTTTTATAGTTATTTTTTATTTTTAGTAAAAAATTAAAACTATCAAACAGTGCGTAGTGATAATAATATCTATTTAAGGCCATATTTGATATAGAAAATAAAAAATATTAATACTGAATTTGATATAAATAAATATAAAAATAAAAGATATATAATTAAATTCTGTATAAATTAAAAAAAAATCAAATAATGTCTTAAAAAGGGCACACCATAATTGGCGTGATATACCGATCAGGCAGAGAGAGAAATAACAAAATTTATAATAATAAACATTAATTAATACTACTAACGAGCCATGAATAATCTAAAATCTGAAATTTCATGGGCCAACTTAGTAAACCTCATAAAGCCCTTAAAAAGCCCACAAAACCCTTTTTTACCTCTCCATTAGGAAGCCTTATACCCGTCTTGTTCTCTTCTCCTTTACAGCGATAAACCCTAAACCCCTTCTCTCTTTCTCATTCGTCGTGGACTGAAGGCTCCAGAGGTGCGCTCTTTCAGTTGTTTCTTTTCTTTTATTTTGCAGCTCTCATTCTGAATTTTCACCATTATCCTACCTCCTGTTTGGTTCCCGAAGAAAATTTTGTTTTCGTCTCTAGAAATGAAAAAATCGATTGCGTCGGATTTCATTTTCGGTGGCTTAATTGAGATGGATTGTTCTTGATTTAATGTATGAGAAAAATAATAGCGATCTATGTATTATTTATATTATCTTTTTCGAAGCTTCATTTATTTATTTATTTTTGTGTTAGAAATATTTGGTTGTGTGATTCTTGAATGTAAAGTTTGTTTCTTGCTGTTCAATTTGTTGGTTGCTTTGTGCCTGTAAGGTCTACATGTTTCAGATTTGTTGTTGTTGTTGTGGATGATGTGCTTGATATTTTTATGTTTTATGTGGTCAAGAAAAGTGCAAAATTGCTTGTGATTCTCAAGTTAGCGGCTATTAGACACTAGCAGTGTTGATTTCTGCTCACTAGAGGTGTGAGTTTTTGTATTTGCGGTTTCAATTTTTTTGTATTTGCGGTTTCAATTTTTACTCCAAGGTCAAAGTTGATTATCCTTGGCGTGCCTTATGTTTCATTTAGGATCCTTATTCTCATATTGTGTGGTTGAATAGCATGCTAGTGCACTTTCTGATGTTTTAGGCGTTATTGAGTGCTTGTAATTTCATGTTACCCTATTAACAGCAAAGTGCTATACTCTCAGCCTTCGGGGAAATGAATTTCAAAAATGTCAAAGTTCCTAAGGTGCCTGGCAGTGGTGCTGCATCCTCTTTGTTGAAGCTTGGTGTTATTGGCGGTCTTGGTATATATGCTGCTGCTAACAGTCTGTACAATGTTGATGGTGGTCATCGAGCTATCGTCTTCAACCGTCTAGTTGGTGTCAAAGACAAGGTTATTACTTAACTACACTTAAATGTAGATTTTTATGAAGATACTTCTGGTTACTAAACTTAAGCGTAGATTTTGTGAAGATACTTCTGGTTGTTATATATGGTTTCCACAATTTTCTGTCATATCATCAAATGTTAACTGTACTGGAAGGAATTCATTTAATTAATTTAACCAGATCTGAGTGTATTGATATGCCTCATGGTTAATGGTTAATATATATTGCTTTTGCAGTGGACTATTAATTACTCCGAAGTTTATTGACCCCACTCCACAATCTACTTCCTTCCTAAACTAATGGCTGACTAGACATTGAAAACCATCATAGAAAAGTTCTTCCGGTGAAATTACTGTGCATCTCTTGGTGTATTTGTGTTTTTCTCTCTGAATTGGTAGCTGTCGGAATTGATGGCTAATATAGCTTGTTTAGCTGTTGGTCTCTTTTATTGTACGCATTTTCAAGTTATAAACTTTACAAAGAACTCCTTTACGTTATTGACTAATAAGGAACCTTTTGTTAGTTATTGCTATTTCTTGCTTTCAGAAATCTTGTATCACTGAGGTCAGTTGTTGAATTCATAACGTTTTTTGGTTCTTTTTTGAATTTTAAATTGCTGGAGTTTCAGAATCTGTCATGAAACTTAAATAAGTGATATTCAGTTTAATTGGTGATTAAATATAATCAGATGAACATCAAATTCTCCACGGTTTTCTACTAATGTATTAGTCAGTGTTTTGATGTGTTACCTGCATTTAGTATTGTTAAATGGACCAAAGCTTGTCTTAATCATTCCTGTGGAATTTGATATTCCGGCTACAGGCAAGATTTCCAGTCATTCTGCTGATGACTGTCTATTTATTGTATTTTGTTGTTGATAATATTTATTCTCTTCTGAGACACTCCAATGCTTACAGCCTCTCATGCTATATTGTTAATTGCTTTTTTTCAGTGATTAGGCGAAGAGGTGTTAATTACTAGAAAGCAGAGTTTTAGTGCTTAATTCGCCTTAACAATGTGGATTTTAAGCTTACTGGATAATATTGTTTCTTGCATTATCTGATTTGTATTCTTGAAGTCATTTATATTATTCAAATTTTACCAATCATCTTGACCTGTTTTAAGTATCGATGAGGACAATCTACTTTTTGAATGTGCAGGTCTACCCTGAGGGAACACACCTTATGATTCCTTGGTTTGAACGACCGGTCATTTATGATGTCCGGGCAAGACCCCATCTGGTAGAGAGTACTTCAGGAAGCCGTGATCTCCAAATGGTAAATTTGCATTGCCTCTATTTTTCCTTCTTCATTTCTGTTTTTGCAAATTGTTTCAAAATTTTCCTTCACAAGATTTTTGCAGTTTAATTCACGGAAAAAATCTGGTTGCAGTTCATAACTTTGAAACCTCAACTGGACCCCTTTTGTCATAATGCTTATTTCAATCTTTTAAACTCAGGGCCATCAATTGTTCTACAGTTTATCTTCTACTGAAAATGATAGTTTTCCCTCAGAGATTTCCTGACCTCTATTTGTTATATTCTGCACTCCTTTTAGTTCCATGAGCAAATAATTTGCTTTTTCGTGTAGATTCATTAATCCCATTCCATTCTTGAATTTTATCACCTTTAGTTTTTAACCTTGCTTCTATGTTTCTGTGACTGGGAAAACTTTCAAAGTCCATTATATTTGCTATCTTGTATTGGACTCTCTTCTTTTGCTTTTGTATGAGTGAATACGTTAGATTTGTTCTTTTTTCCTTCTCTCTCTCTCTCTCATCTTTTTCATACTTAGAGATTTTGTAATCATAAAATTCACTATTTCCTTTTGTTCCTATTCTCTCTATCTATTCATATTTAAAACCCTTAAAAATCTAATTTTTAACCTTTGGTACAGGTTAAGATTGGGCTTCGAGTGCTTACTCGTCCTGTGGCAAGCCAGTTGCCTACAATTTATAGAACCCTTGGTGAAAACTATAATGAAAGAGTCCTGCCTTCCATCATTCATGAAACATTGAAAGCTGTGGTTGCTCAGTATAATGCCAGCCAGCTCATCACACAGAGAGAGGTAATCAATTGTAATGATTTAGATTTCTGGTGCAAATTAATGTTCTTTGTTCCATTTACATCTTTAGCTAAGAGGAAATGCTTGATGTTCAAATTTTTATAAAGTTTCCATGATTCACATAGTTTTTGCTTGCCATCATTATTGTGTTGGTGTTGGTTCCTTGTTCCTGTGAAGTATCATGTGCATTGCTTACCTTGGTTCTTCATATCTGCTATTAGTAGTACCTGAACACTTATAGATGGTCATCGAATTTTCTCTAAGATTCTCCATCAGTTCTGGATATGCCAAAATATTGCTTTATTATCATCATTATATGCTGCCTGCTGACTAATGTTTGTATTTCCTAGGCTGTTAGTAGAGAAATACGGAAGATTTTGACTGAAAGGGCAGCCTATTTTAACATTGCATTAGACGATGTGTCCATTACAAGCCTGACTTTTGGGAAAGAATTTACTGCTGCAATTGAAGCCAAACAGGTGGCTGCACAAGAAGCTGAGAGGGCTAAATTTATTGTGGAAAAAGCTGAACAAGACAAGAGAAGTGCTATTATCAGAGCGGAGGTGAGAGAAAAGAATAACTTAGTCCTCAATCGCTCCAGTTATTTTGCCGTTGAAGGGAAAATAATTTAAAGTTACTGCTTCCAATATATTAATCTTCTGCATGAGCCTCAATGTGCTAAGTTTAGCTGCAAAAGGGGAAAACAAAAAAGAATAGAATCCTTTCTATTATTTTATTATGTTTACTGTTCCTAGATTGTTTTTCTGAAAGTTCACAAATCCATCCCATCATTCTGTCTCTTTATGGTTGACAGGGTGAGGCCACAAGTGCCCAACTAATAGGTCAATCAATTGCCAACAATCCTGCATTTATCACACTTCGAAAGATTGAAGCTGCAAGAGAAATAGCACAGACAATCTCAAATTCAGCCAACAAGGTTTTCCTTAATTCGGAGGATTTGCTACTGAACCTTCAAAAGTTGGAGTTGGAGGTCCATGGGAAGAAATAGGCGGCATCTTTCTCAATCTTGTTTTTGTTTCTGAGATAAGTCAGTTGGGAATATTTCCTGAAAATCAAGACCAAGTGAATGTGGAAAATTACTTTGTGTTCATTTCTCTCTTTCAATGGATGTTTTAGAACAGGGGATTAAGTTTATGTTGCGAATCATCAATGGAGATACACAATCTCCTGGGAAACTTTCTGGGATATTTAAACTGAAATGCAAAATCAGTTGGATGCATGTTTCTTGTCTCATTTTCTTTACCTACGGCTAACATAAAAGGCCATTATTTTTTCTTTTCATATTTTTATTCTTCAAATGGGGGAGGTGTTGTTTTTCTCATTTCCTCTTCCTCTTTTTTTCATTTATTGTATGAGCTACATAATGTGCTTTCCGAATATCTCCTCAACCTTGTTAGCAAAATTGGATTTTCCGTATATCTCCTCATTTAGTGATAGCCACCTAATCTTTGTTGAAATGAGTGTATTGACTGTGTAAAGAGACTCCATGCCGGCCGCCGCGTTATATGAATATCATAGTGGAGGGTTGGATGATGCAAGGACGTGACGCAAGCTATTTGGAATTTTCCAAATGCTAACATAACATCTACATAAATTGGCATTAATTGATTGCTTGTATACGTCAACCTTGTGACATTTTAACTAATGGATCTGTGCTTTACGTGGGTATTTTAACCAATTTGGTTGCATATGATGCATCTTCAACAACCACTTTTGCTTTATAATTTACTTCTTGTAATACAATCACAACCAAGTGCTTAGTATTTGGTTTATGATTAAATCCTCAGTTTTTAGTAATGAATTTTATATTTTACAAACTTTAGGTTTTCAATTCAAAATTAATATTTATTTATGCACATGTTTTTTTGAAATTATTTTTGTTTAAAATTTTATATTTTTATTTAAAATTTTAACTTTACCTTTAAGTTTAACAAGTTAAATAAAATATAAAATATATGAATGATAAGAGTATATATTAAGATATTTTTTCTTTTTATAGAAATTTAGGGTGAAAGTTTTTAATTGACCCAAAAAACCTTTTTTTTTTGAAAGGCAAAAAAAGATATAAAGTAATTAGAACATGATATAAAGTAATTAGAAAATGATATAACATGATATAAAGTAATTAGAAAATACTAAAAAAAGATAAATTCACTTCATGGTGAAGACTATCATCTTTCAAAAAAATTCGTCACTTACAAGCGATTTTTTTAAAAAAAAAAAAAATTGGACATAAGAGTTTAATTGAAATTGAAAAAAAAAATTCAAATGAATTTCATGTTTATATATAGATCGAACACGTGATTAAAGTAATTAAAAATATATATATTCAAAATAATTTAAAAATAACAAAGAAATTAACAAATATATATATATATGGAAGAATAATTTCTCACGCGGCAGGGAATCCTAATGAAAATTAAAATAGATGATTTGGTCCTGAATCATTTATGGGCGCTGCGTTAGGCCGGTGTCCATTAGAAGCACCGAATCATATTTTCCCTAGAGACGCTCATAGATAGGCGTCGCCTGTGTGTGCACGTGTAAAACGCCGCAGAAATTTAGTGCATGACGTTAGTTACACGTCATAGGAGCATATGAATCTGGTGACGTGGCAGATAGGGCAGGTCATCCTTATTTTCTATATTGGACTGCACTGAGTGGCAAGGAGGGGAGCCCGTTCCACGTGGCGGGCCCAGGAGGTGACATCAAGCACACGCTTCATGATGTGACGGTGACTTTAAAATTTGTTTGGATTACTTCAGCGCCACCGTCCTCCAGCGGATTTTTCCACATTTTGTCGGGTTGTAGGCCCATTGCCCCATGAGGCTCATGGTTTTATTGCACTACCAAACAAACGATTCCCAATACTTATTTAACCTCATTAATTTATGATTAGACCTTTTTTTTGGATAGTTAATTATATTGGAAAAATATGTCCGGATTCATTTTTATTTTTCTTTTTCGGAAAATATTCATTTTAAAATTTTAAAAAAATAAAGAAGACATGACTTTAAATTATTAGTCGTTTTTAATAATAAACATTTAGTATTTAATAATGAAATTATTGATGATATATTCAAAATTCAAATTATTAATCATGCAATCATATTATTTACAAAACATAGTAATAATTTGTCCTTTTTAATTAATCATATTTTGAAACAAACATCTAATCTAATTAAAAAGCTTACGTAGTAGCCATAGCAAATGGATATTGAATTCCATGGGCATTCTACTAGTTACGTGTATCTTTATTTTGGTTCTTTCTATTTTTTGGTAAACGTCACAAGTCGTTGAGATCATCATAGATAACCTCCACACCATGCTGTGTATAGCCTCCCAAATTGGACATTCTTTGATGAGAATTTTCTATTCAATGAATTTGTACACGCATACGTTTGATCGTGTAAATCGATTATCATGTTTTTTTTTGTTTATAAATTTTGATTTTTTAGAGTGATCTTTCCGTATTATGTGTAGTGGCTCTCGACATAAACAGGAGGCATGAATCACATAATAGATTGAGACAATTGACAAATCAGATTGAACCTAATATATATTTTTTAATAATTTTAGGAACTTTATTTGAAAAAGAAATTTCTTATTTTATTTGAGAATAATATTCTTTAATTAGATTGGAGGTTATTATCTATATAGTGTTTGACTCTTATTTTAGAAATTTTTAATTTAAATTTGGATTTTTATTAGAATAAGATCAAAGGAATAGTAGCTCTATAAATACAAATGTCATAAGAAAAATTATTTGGTTGTCATTCACTGAGAGTTTTACTATTGATGCGAGAGAGACTTTGAGTTTCAAATCAAAAGAGCTCATGTCTATTGGTATAGGGTTTTGTCTATTATGGCCAGATAATCAATTAGTCTATGATAATTAAAATAGTGAACAGTTTAATTATATCTAGAGAAAAATAAAAGAAACAACTATTATGGTTAGATTATTGTTAGCCCATAATAAATAATCTAGTTATATCTAGGGAAAAATGAGATAAATAGATTATTATATTTATTATGCACAATATGAGTTGCGTATGTAATTTTACAAGTGCCTTGAGAGGTATGAATGTGACCTTGTAGGTATAATAAATTGATAGGTATGAGAGTGCCTTGAATTTATATATGTAATTATAATTATTGATGATATAATGGAAGATTACACCTATAGATGTTACCATACTGAAAAGTTGATTTACATTGAATTTTAGTTTTGTTTTTTTTAGTTTACTTTGCTTCTTGACGGTTTATATATTTTTTATTGAAAGGGTGAGTCATGTAAAATATTATTCTTCTTTATTTTATTCTGTTTCTTGAGGGTGTGCACATTTTTGTGATTACAAATAAATATGATATTGATGCATAATAAGTGATATTAGAATTTGGAGCATGATCTTGATGAATTTAATTCGAAGTGAAATTGCTCTACAATACGAGTAGCACATATGTTATAATTATATTCACAAAAACTAAAGATTTTACAAAGTTATATTAAGGTGAAACTCTTGATGTAATATCAAACTAATTGAAGATTTGAAGAATTCAAACTCAAGTATGGATTTATAAAAATGAAAGACACACAAGAATTTGAGGTATATAATTTAGGAATGTTGAATCAATGTGGAGATTTATTATGATATGACTTAAATTTCTAGTAAAACTTGAAAAAATATTTTCTATTTTTAATTGGACTGGAGAATTATTTTCGATATTAGATTGGATTTTTATAGGAGTAAGATTGAAAAATGCTAGCTAAGTATTGTAATAAAAACTATTTTCCCAAGATAGTAAGAACTTTGTCCATTGAGATGGTGGTTGTTAATTTATTATAGTTAAAATAATAAATAGTCTAATTATAACTAAAGGAAAATGAAAATGACAAATTATTATATTTGTTTATTATAAAAAATATGGATTGCATAAATAAAATATTTTGAATGTAATAAGTTGATGGGTATAAAAATGCTTTTAAACTAATGGATGTAATTAATTATTGATGATATATTGAAAGATGATACTTGTAGATGTAACATTATTAAGAGAATAAATCGCATAAAATATTTTTTTATTTAATTTACTTTATTTCTTAATGACCTGCACACTTCAACAATTATAACAAAATGTATTGATAAATAATATTATACACTTGGATAGAGTCTCATACTTGTTATGAATCTATTACTTCATCTATTCAAGTATATGCTAAATTTTAATGAAGTTTGAAAATGATATTTTCTTTACTAATTGGAGTTTAAATCATGTAATCAACACTAGCTCATAGAGATAAATTTTAGCTTTATGCGTTGAGTATGGATGAAGTGTGTGTGTGTGTGTCTATATATATATATATATATATATATATATATAATCACCTTATACTTGTTTAATAATATAATAACATTATATAAAATAATTATTTATAATTATCTAATAAAGTCACTATTATATTTTTTTAAGTATAAAAATATATACCCACATAAATATAAAGACACTCGCACCCTTATTTAATATAGATATAACTACTTTATAATTAAATATATACACTTAATATACACAATATGGTATATAATAGTACAATATTTTCTTTTTATTATGGCATGTAATTAACACCACTAAGAGTATCTCCAATATTGCTATTCATTCTAATGAACATCTTTTGCACAATAAAAAGTATCTTAAAAAACTTTTAAATATACAGAGTGAAAAATTTGTACATCTCCAATAGACTCTTAATATTTTTAATCTTCATTTTGCTTTATCCAATAAATATTAATACTCAATAAAATCAAATGACTATTATGCAATGAAAAAGAAAATTTTTTTCAATAAAAAAAACAAAAATAGATAGATATTAATTAATATCTTGTATGGGGATTGAAATATTTTAATAACAATTAGAGTGAAGAGCAAATTTGGCTCTCTATATGTAGAGAGCCAAATAAACTCTCTACTCTAAAATTTTTAAAAAAATAGAGAGCATATTAAAGACAATTTTTTCGAATTGACTCTTTAAAATCAAGAATTTTGCTTAAATAAAGAGTCTATTAGAGATGCTCTAAGTGATCACTTACTTGACACATAATTCAATCATGAATTTATAATCACTTATTTCACATGTCCTATGACAGCAAATTCATTGTCATCTATTATGAAAAATAACTCATATTTGTATTTGAAATAATCGCTATCAATAAGAAAAAATACTTTTCTGTTTGAAAAATCTTAAATATCCAAATGTAAAATGCAAAGATACGGAGCAAAAAGAGATTTCATATGAAAATCTCTTTAACATAAATTATCTCTAATAAATATATGTATCATTATTCATCTATTATTACTATCATTTTTAAAGCCAAAATCATGTGTAAACACTATTGAAGTAGAATTGAAGAAAAGTAGCTCATAAATAAGAGTATTATAAGAAGAGTTATTCAATTTTATCTATTTAAGAGATATTTTTACCTAAGATAGTGAGATGTTTGCCTATTAATATGAGAGATAAGTTTAAGAGAAAAGAACTCTTGTCTACTATATGAAACTTTTGTTCATTATGATTAGATGGCCATTGATTCATAGTCGTTAAAATAATAAATAGCGTAATTTTATTTAGAAGAAAATTGGAGGGACATACTAGCTATAATATGTATTATAAATAGTATGAATTGCTCTATAATATGTATTATAAATAGTGTGAATTGCATATAAAATTCTGCGTAAAAAATATCTTTTAAATGTACTGAGTTGATGGATATGAAAGTGTTTTGAATTTATGGATATAATTATATAGTTATTAATGATATAGAAGAAAACAATGTTCATAGATGTAACCCTATTAAAAAAGTGAACTACATAAAATATTATTTTTATTTAAACCACATAAAATATTAGTCTTATTTGATTGATTTTATTTCTTGATGGTTATTCTAGTTACAGTAAATATAATATTAGTGTATAATATTATGTAATTGGATAGTTGTTAGATAAATTTATTTCACCTGTTATGAATTTATAACTTTATCTATATAAATATATGCTAAATGTAATGAAGTTTAAAATGAATATTATAAAAAATTTATTTATACTAGACATATATAATTTAAATAATATAACAACATATAAAATAACTATTTATAACTATATAATAAATTTATTATTATAATTTTTAAGTGTAAATATTAGATATAATTATTCTACTAGTAAACATATACACTTAACATATACAATAATACAATATTTTCTTTTATTTTGGTATACAATTAACACCAGAGGTATAAAAGAGATGAGATTTATTTCTTTTACTTTAAGAAAATAGTCATTATCAAACAATAAGTAGGTGCATTACATGTTGCTATTAAAATAGAAGTGCAAAATACAAGTAGGCCAATAAATGACACAATATTAAACGTCACACACAACCACATACAGCGCGTAACCAAGAAAACAAAGAAATGCCCAACTGCCGTTGACGCTTAAGGCATACATTTGTCCAATTTATCAAAGTCTCCTCTCCAATCTCCACTTTATATATATATGTAACACGTTGATCCCTTCATTCCCCATATCATAAACTGCTCATTACCCTTTTCTTTCTCTAGCTATAGCACCCACAAAATGCAACAGGCAATCCCTTATAAGTCATGGGCACTCCTACACACCACCCCCAACCACCCTATAACCACCCCATCAACACCACCACTTAGCCTTACCAACACCACCAATCTTGTTCTTGGTTGTAAAGAGATCTTAAAGGGGTCATCAAGAAACATGGTCAGCATGGTTCAAGATAATGCTATCATAGTGTTTGCTCGGAGGGGATGTTGCATGGGCCATGTTGTAAAGCGGTTGCTTTTAGGTCTTGGGGTGAACCCACCAATCTTTGAGATTGATGAGGAAGATGAGATTAATGTTTTGCAAGAATTGGAAACCACTCTTAATAAAGGTGGATTAGTTGGGGATGATGTTAAAAAGGTTCAGCTACCAGCTGTTTTTATTGGCGGGAGACTGTTTGGTGGATTGGACAGGCTTATGGCTACTCATATATCTGGAGAATTGGTCCCTATATTGAAAGAAGCTAGGGCCTTATGGCTTTGATCTGCAGTTCTGTTCTTTCATCTAACCTTTTTTAGTTTTTTCTTCTCCCGTTTCTTTCTGATGCTGCAGTTTAATTTTAGAATTGAGATTGTAATTTTTTAGAAGGAAAAAATGTAAGGTTTCTTTTTCGTGGTCATTTTTTATTTGAAGGGTTCAAGACTTTGCATCTTAATTGACTTTATAGTATTTTAACCATTCAGGGCTGTTTCTAGGTATCATCTCCCTCAATTATATTTGTTCTTTATAGTGGGAGAAAATCAATACGCTTGTTTGCATCACATGGGAACAACTTACTAACACCTCTAATCAAAGCACCTACTTTGTTTTGTTTAACTAATATGGATTAAGGACACTTGTCTCATTCTAACACCCATCATTCACTAAACGGCAAAAGAAAGTATTCTTTATGTGTGAAGAAAGTATGCATTCTTGTATAACATTTAACACACGAAGTATGGATACAACATGGGTGAGGCGTTTTCGCTTACAAGCCATCAAATTGTATCTAACCATGAATCAAAATCATTCAAAACTTTAGACTTTGTGGCAAACTGATGAGAAGAATACTGAATTTTACTAGGGGCAGCCGTTGCTTTTCCCAGCTGATACAAACTATTTTGACTGGACAAATTGGATGTTTCTTCGAGTATATCATCTAATCCAGCAGCAATGCCCGTTTCTTTTGAAGAACTCTGCGTGTTTCTTGTTAGATGGAGCAGAGCTAAAGGAGTCTCTTTTTGAGACCCAGGAAAAGTATCAGACACGAAACCGGAAGAATCAAATGACTTGGTCTCACTAAATGAGTCCAAAAGCATATCAAGTTCTGCCTCAGCGCTTGCTGCTTGGAATGCGGTTACTTCCTTCTTGGGTTCTACAACAGAACCCACATTAAATTTTGTTGAAGACTCCAGAGATCTGCTCGTCTGCTGGGGTGGAAACAAAGGAGCCTCTTTTTGGGACACAGGGAAGGTACCAGAAGTGAAATCAGAAGAATCAAGTAACTTAGCCTCACTAAGTGAGTCTAGAAGCATATCCAGTTCTGCTTCAGCAGTTGCTGCCTCAAATGTGGATACCTCCTTCTTGGTGTCTGCAACAGAATTCACACTGAATTTTGTCGGCGACTCTCTGTTTTTATGGGATTTGCTGTCTTGACTTGAATCTAGATCACCTTTGGCCTGATTTAACATATCAAATCTCTGATTAAATGGAATGGACTTCGAGGGGTCATTTAAAGTGGATCCTGATAATATAACATCAGCATTCTGGTCTGCAATCTTATTCTTCTTGGAAATATCTCTGAATGCCAATTCTTCAGATACTATAGCAGTTGCTTCAGTTTTGCTTGTTTGCAGTTTGTCTGATTCCAGGCTGCTACTTGTCTTTGATTCATCACCAGTCTGTCAAGCAAATCAAGTTGCACTCATCACGAAATACTGAATTCAAGATGACGACAAGCTATTGCAGATACATTATAACCTTTTTTTTTTTTTTTTTTTCTGGGGGCTATGATTCAACAAATAGTTATTCGTTAAGCAAACAATACAGACACGTAGAACTTTGAAAACAATAAATCAACATGAAACCAAATTGACAACAATATTTAAAACTGCATTATGCAACAGGAAACATGCTCGAGTGCAAAAGAATAAAAAAATAAAAAAATAAACCTAGGCAGTACATCTACATTAGCAAATAATTGTTCATTCTGACTTGTAGACATCTCAAAGAATCCCAGAATATATTATAGTGTTTGTGACATACGAGCCAACATTTTCTGGAACTGTTAGGGAATCTTGTAAACATCTCAAATAGCCAACTAGCCAAATATTAGAAGCTGATTCTAACACACTTAGATTGGCCATTACCCAACCGTTAGAAGTATCTTGGAGGCCAAACTACCCAACTGCTAGAAGCTGATTCTAACACACTAAGCCTCTCCATAGGATTCAAGAAACAGGAAGTCAACCAAACCTTCCAATCAAGTTGGGACTAGTTATATGGATCCTATTCCATTTGACAAAATTAGCACTATGCCAGTATTTTAAAAATAAATAAATAAGTAAACCAACAATGTCAGCCATACCAGTTCTTGTGGTAATAGGTCAGTTTCAATGAAGAGCCTCTCTGAAATGTCTACTTTTGCCAGTTGTTCCGCAAGAGCATTCAAATTCAGGGAGAGAAATGACGCCTGATTGAAAAACCATTCAACAGGACAATAACAAAAGGAAAAGAAAAAAGAAAGAAATTAGCACATGATAACCGGAGACAAGGAAAAAAATTGAAACAAGAGAGAGGAATAAAACTTTAAAAGTGCCAATAAACCCCGACACAAATAATGGCATTGACTTAGTAATAAGTGCCTAGCACTTCTAGTATGTATTGCATGTCAGAACACCACTTTCTATTCAAACAAAGATGCTTTCCATCTTTCTGTTACATTGTCATCAAACCTTTAAACGAATAGAGTTTACAAGCTGTCAACATCAAGTTGCAATTGTAGCCAATAGGCCTTTTTAACCAATATTCTGGAACAGGACCAAACTAGAAATTAAATCTCACAACCTCTGGATGAGCCAGCACTGTGCTCCACCACTAACTCTCCTTTATTGGAGAAAGGAACCGTGGACCAGGCACAATAGACCTAGCGCCTTAGTAAATGCATCTAAGATTATTTTTGGTTTTTAAGTGTAGTTATTGGTAATTACCAATAACTACACTTGCACATGTTTAAGTTCAACATAATATCAACATACAATAATATTTCATCCAAGTGCCATAATTATAGTTATAACGGAAACATGATTCAGGGTCAAGATAAGAAAAGGTGCCGGCTTCTCTATTTAACAATGTTCAAACTATCTTAGGGAAATCCACAAAAGATTGGGTTGAATTAAGTATAATAAATCAGAATTCAGTATAAAATAAAGCAGTGAGCACAAGTGTCAACAAAAACTTCCACCCAAGTTAGTATGCATATCTAACTTATGGTACTGGGCAGACTTTCAATTAAAAATTCCATTATTAGATGTACTCCTGCAGATTACAAGGAAACCTATTTAGAAGCTCTAGCTACCTAAGTCAAGCAAGCACTCCTATCACAGAGAAATCCATTATAATAAGCTGATAACTCTTTAAGAAGCAGGTTCAACCCAATTCAAGCTAAATCTTTTCTTCACAGCAAATTGCTTGACCTACAAACACCGCCCAGCTACGGTAAATTCACTCTTGTTTGTCATGTGTTATTATCATTAAGAAAAGAATAATAACTAACCAATTACCTCTGGGATTGCAGCCGTTTCATCCTCTACAATAAAATTATCATCCCCAATCCATGATAGAATGCCCTCTCCCCTGACTGAAAGCATTGATGCTACTCCGAGTTCAAAGTCCCCTGTCATATTACACCCAAAATATTGTGCCAGGCATTTAAAATCAATACATCAACAGCACTACAAACAATGCTAAAATAGTGTGGCGTCAACCATTAAGCAATTTTAGTTTCAGTAAGAATTAGTTATATGCGTGGATCAGCTTATGAGGTACTCATATCAATGTGCATGAGTGGGCGCCTACAAAGTCATAAGAACTATTGACAACAACTTTCTTTCTGCACAATTAATAACAACTGCCATTATAAAAAGATGAAATTTGCATGCATCTTAAGATTTCCATGACACATATACAATTTACTAAACTAAATAACTTAAGCATCGAGCTAGCACTAATGAATCAGAAAACATTGAGCAAAAAAGCAAAAAATACCAGACACGATATCGTGCAGTGAAGGAAAGGTATCCAAGTAAGAATTTGACAGGGATTGAGACTGAGCTTCAGCCATCAAGTGACGGAAGTCAGCACCTTTACTCTTGGGCAAAATAATATCAGAATGTTTATTTACAGCATTCCCAGGTGGGTCTTCAGAACGTGAATCAAATTCTTCCTCATAACGATCCCAATTTGAAGGAAGCACAGACTGGCGACTTTTCTCCTTAGCTTGTTTTCCCAATGCCATATTCCCACTTCCACCCTCATTAGCACCTGCAGATTGGGCTTTTTGTTTTTGATGCAAAGAATGAGGCTTTTTGCTATGGTGTAGGGAATGAGCCCTTTTCGACTTTGCTAATGCCTTTGCATCCATTATCCAAAAAATAACACTTACTAAAACATCAATTTCTATCTCAATCTCAATCCCACTGCCATTGGAAATCCAATTCACCACTGCCACACCATAAAAAATCCAAACTTTAACATAAAAGAACAAACTTTCAGAATTGAAATTTAACAACTCTTCCAAATTACATGCTATGAGATACGAAAAAATCAAGCTTTCAAGTGACTCCAACAAAATCAAACCCAGAAAACTAAGACACAGATAAGGAGTGGTTAAGATTTAGACGAACTAAGTTAGGTAAGAAAATAGAAACCTTTACAAAGTAAATCCGTTAATCATACCTGGGTTTTTCGAGATTTGCTTGTACGATAAGCATAGCAATTGGACAGACGAAATAACAGAAGAGGCAAATCGATTTGAGGCTGACCCGTACCTCGAAAGTGAAAATTGTGTGTTGTTTAAACACAGAACAGTAGCACAAGAGGCGGTGGTGGTGGGCTGGGCTACTTTGCTGTCTTCTTTATTTGACAATCAAATTGGCAGATTGTTCATTTGAAGTTGGGCCATATTGGCTAATAGAGCTTTGTTTCCTGTTCTTGTATCTATTTTTCTTTTTCTCAGTACTTTTATCACATGTTGAAAAATATGGTAAAAAAATAAAAATAGTAAATCCAATTATTAACATGCATTAGCTGATTTAACTACAGTATAATCTCAAAAAAAATATTCGATTAATTAATATTTTTAAAATAATATTATTATTAATATCAACTTAATGTTAATATGCTAATTAATAATTTATTGGATTTATAACATAATACATTATAAAAAAAAATCTTTGGAGGCTTACTTAATATATAAATTCATAATTTTCAAATACATTAATACACATGTATATTATTATATTTTCTTAAAATATGAGTAAAATGTTGCTTATTTTTTTCTTAAAATTAATGTTGAGTTTAATGATATTTTAAACTTTTTATAACACAGTGAAATATTTTAGTGTATTATTTTTGTACTGCAATAAAAAAAAATTATTTCACAGCATTATCATTCTGAATGTTTCTTTTTATTTGATAAACTCTAAAGTAAACCTCTCATCTTTAACTTGGTCATCTTAATTATTTTTTATGACTCTTATAATCTTATCACCAGTTAAAAATTAACTCTAGTTATTTTTATAAATTAATAATTTATTAATGTCTTGATTAATTAATATATTACTTAATTAATAAATTTATTTAATCACAAGACTATTAACTTTTAGAAATTTTATTGTATATTACAATTTTCTAATTTTAGGAACTTTTCATATTATTAATTTTATCATTTTTAAATACCATAACCCGCATATACTAGTAATTAGCAAAAGATTTTTTTTTTTTAAAAAAAAAAAGATAAATAGTGAATATAAAGGGCCTTTATATTCACTAGAGTATCTGGGACCAAGACAGCCTCAAATGCCCCCATAGGATAACACTTGGTGGTGGGGGAGTGGAACCTCCCCAAACTCTCCATTGGAGACTGGATAGTTGCAACTAGCTTAGATCCTCAGACCTAGTGGCTTGATTTTTTTTTTTTTTTAACCTAATTTGGCTAGTTTGCTGTTAGTAAGTAGCCATTTGAATTCATAATCATTTTCTTTGTGCATGGATAGAAGGGGAGAGGAGAAATGGAAGGCTTTATAAAATTTACCAGTTAAAATTTTCAATTGGAATTTATATTATTTTGT
>CATIWR010316632.1:0-63483 GCA_949677035.1 Omphalea diandra | reverse complement strand
TTTTTTCAGATACCGAAGAATAAGAATTGGACACCTTCGTGCTTTCAGTGTTACATCATTTCATATGGACCACAGGTCGTCGGCTGAATCCAAACTCTCTCTCTTCTGGTGTCATATACATAGATGTGCATCAAATAAATGTTTGATTGTGTGTAGGATGGATAAAATCTCTATGCATATGTATTTTGAACATGAATGATATGAGTTATGTAAATGAATATGGTTGTTACAGTTATTGGTATCAGAGCTAAAATGAATCGGTCGTTACAAATGTGATTTTTTCAAATGTCCCCATCGCAACCTCCTCAATAATTCCTAATGCCACCATGAATGTTCCCTAAGTAAGAGATGGTATAATTTAATGATTAGGGAGAGGATTCCACTACATACTCAGGTATCCTGGAGTAGAAGGGACAATAGTCCTGTAATCAATTAGGTCTTGTATTTCATGTTAAACTTTGTATCACTCTCATTCATGCATCTGGCCAGCACCCTAATGGAAGGCATAATAGGCATTAGCATTATAACGTTTTGGCAATGCATTTGGTAATGGCCTAGGTGGTAATGGCTACAAAAGAGCTTCTTTTAGAGTCATTCAAATGCCTTGGAAAAGTGTCATTCCTAAGTTTGTAAATTATCTTAATAAGCACACCATATTCGTCTCGACAACTTTGTCTCTTCAAATTGTTGGCACAACTGATAGCTCCTTCTCCCTTAGTACTATCTTTTAGAATCCAACCCCAATTCCTTAACTTGAATCCCTACTTTTCTCAGGTCTTTGAAAGTCCTTACCAATATACCCCACATGTGTGTGCTAATTCTTGGTAATGTTACCCTAACAATCATCTTAACTTATTCTCTCTTTATTGGCCTAGTCTTGATTTCTGTGACCATCTTCTTCTACCTTCAGAGATAATTACTAAAGCCTTCATCATTTTTCTACTTTAAAGACTCCAAAACTTAAAGGGTGAATTATAATTAAATGTTATAAGCATAATGATATTAGAAGGCCATCGACAATTTCATATAATCCAATTTGACTATCTTGGGTTATATGAAATTCTAGGTCTCTAAAGACCTTTCTAATTATAACTCAATCAAATCCAACAAAATCTCAAGTAGAACCCCTAAGGCTCTTATTGTGAGCCATAGGACTGATTATGGTTCTTTGAGTTTTATATCCATGCAAACTTAGGGATCTCAAGCATCCAAAAATTAGCAAAAAGCCTCTCTTGCTTGTGGGCCAATATCTTTTCAATGATTATTCCCTACTCTAACCCCTTAGCATCTAAGGTCTTCTAGATTTGCTCAAGGTTTTTAGCAAATCCATTTATGTTGGCATTATCTTTGTCATCTCCTATAGTAACTCCTTCCTTTTCATTCTTTGCTTAATCTTCCATCCTAAACAAGTCATCATCTATGACTACAAGGAGGTAAGGCATATATTATATATTTCCCTTTATATGCTCTATTAGGAGAACCCTCACTCTTCTTTGTTAAAATCTTGTTCAAGAATCTCTGAACCTCTTCTATAATATGATCTCCAATCCCATGGCTAAATTCTACCCTTATCTTTTCTATTAGATCTGAATGAGCTGATCAATTAATGTACTCTATGGCTATCAATAGTTTTGTGCTTTGGACTAGACTAAATGTCTTACTTTTTTTGGTCTATCTCTTCCCTTTCCTTTTCCAAAAATATTTAGGTGGAGTTATGATGACTGCAAAATAAAAGTTATCAAAATGATGCATAAACTTATAAATCTATGTATGTATGCATGAGATGCTCATGTTATTCACATAAAAGACATATATCCTTCCAACCTTATTCATTCCACACATAAGGTTTATTGGCTCTTTCCTAAGAGTGGTCAATTCAACCATCAATAGGGATAATGAATATGTATGGTTCTTCAAATTAGGTAAGGTCAAAATTCCAAAAGAGCACTATACATTTTTCATAAAAAAGACTAATATTTACATAAAAATAATTTCCCTTACATAGATGGGACATTTAAATGAAAGAAAGAAGTCTCCCTTACATGGTGGGAAATGGCGCATAAACAAATATTTACATTAGGGGATACTATTTACAAAATGGGGAATGAGGCATACACAAGTATGCATATTAAGGTATCTTAGTTACAAGGCTTATCTATGATCATTCAAAATTTCCACTTCCTTTGGAAAAAATTGTAATCAAACATGATGGGCGTCCTACTTTATGGTATTATAGTTCCCACATAAGCTTATAGTTTAGAGGGTTGTTATAATAGATGGCTTTCACAACTTAAAAGATAGTTATCATATACCCCTCATGTGATATACTCGAAGGTACTTGGGTTGCGAGTGATAAACCCTCCATAACACCTCCTAAGTTTGAATGGAGCTTAAGTCTCAAGTTTGGAGAACATATCGATTAGATAAAAGGTCAACCTAGTGCACATGGTATGTGTAAAATCTACTAAATATGGTGCATAATTCAATTAATAGGGGCAAAATTTGTGAAAGTGAACTAGAGATTATGACGTGTAAAGTCAATTTCATTAGTCCTTAATGGAGTCATCACTATGAGCACCTCCAATTTTTGCTTGAAATAGTGGAATCATACTTGTGACTCTTAATCTTTTATAAATCATAGGGGGCCTAGAGGATATGGGGTCATATTTTTGTACAACTCCAATTGGTGGCATAATGGTGGATCTAAAAGTAGGCCTTTTAATATGTAGAATCCCCTTAAGTGACCAATGAAGGGGCCCCAGGGGATAATAATTTAGAAATACCTCAAGTGCTTGACTAGAGTCACCATTCGACTTTGGTCAAGATAAAATTTCAAACGAGGATGGGTTTTGGTCTAAATAGGTTAACTAGATGCCCTAACTTATCTTCACCCCATTATATATTAGCTTGAAACATTAGGTATGATAGAATTAATACTTAAAATCAAGAAAAGACTGTTAAAAAAAATAGCTCTTATATCTAACTATGGAAAATTAGTGCGTAAAGATAATATCATTTTTACCTTAGGAGGGGAATACCTTGGAAACTTACCCTAAAATACTCACCATAATCAACCAAAAAGTATGTTATACATGTCCAAACCTATTGCCCTACTTACCAAAAATTTGGTTAAATGATAAACAAAAAATATGCAATGCATCCACAATATATGCAAGATCATAAAGTTTGTGTGTGATGGGAAGCAATATAAATGATGCATAAATCCATTATTGGAAAAATATAAGGTGGAATAATGGGGTTGTAGTGGTCCAAAACCTCACCCATGTAGCCCTTAAGTGTGGTCAATATATCAAAGATATGGAAGAGAGCAATCTTAAGCATGAAAAAGGGGATAAGACGCATCCCTTGTTGAGTAAGTGTGTGTATAGGGCAAAGTTCATGGAATAAGCTAAATAGGTAGAATATAAAATGACTCAAGTAGGGTTCATAGGTGTCCATTCCTTACCCCAAATGATATATCTTTACAACTTATGCCATAGAGATGGAGAGAGGACTAATTTGGCTATCTAGAAGATCAATTAATCCTTTTCAATGAATACATTAATAATAACAATGGAAATAACTAGATAAATGCAGCAAACAAATAGAAAATCAAAATAAATCTATGGGTGATTAGCTTTTGAGCCTCTTCCTATCATTTTTTATGCAAACATATACATAAAGATGGTGTAAAATAAAAGGTGATATTGCTATATTTAAAAATGACAAACAACCCCTAAATGATATTTAATCCTAAAATATGTCTAAATATGATGGATAGAGGTCCTTGCTTGTTACATATTACCTTATCCCATTTATGTTTGAGCTTAAAATCTAAGAAAAAGACTAGAAATCAAGGAAACATGAGAAAAGAACACAATTATGAATAGTGCTTATAAATAGTATTTATGGTTTGTACAAACTACAAGGATGTCTGTATAGACAATAAAATGTCTGTATAGACCATTAAGTATGCTAATAGTAAAAAATTAAAAAGAAAAAAAAAAAGAACCGAAAGAATGAGAAGGAAAAGAAAAGTGGGATGGCTTAGGGGTTAGCTTTTAGCCCTCATAGGCACTTAAAGTGATAGTGTTATTCTCCAAAATGCAAAGTTCCTAATGTAATGAAGGGTAAATCTTTGTCTTTTTCCTTAAATTTCAAATGTTAGTGGATGGCTATTAAGTTTCTATAAGTAAGAGTATTTAGGATTTTGAGTTTTTAGTTTGACAACACTTCTTTAGGGTACTTCTGACCTCATCTTCCACCCTTTAAGAGGTAGGGTATTTATAGAGGAAAAGGGGTACACCTATGCTATATAGCATTGATTACACCCCATTTCCTAGTCTCCCTCAATCTATAAAGATAAGATCATTGAATATCCTAGAACTTTTGATTTTGAGTTTGTTTATACATCTAAAAGGTCATTTATATAGACAATTACTTGGTTACAAAGCCAATTGGGCTTTCTTAGTTAATATTTTGGAAGCTTCCTATTATTTAGCCTTCATGAGTTATCTATACAAACAATAGGTTTTTTTTTTGTATAGACCTTTAAGTTAGCTGTATAAACCATTATTGAAATTCAAGAATTTGGGCTTTTAGGTTTTGGTTTTAAAAGATAGGTTTTGTTTAAAATTTATCTAAATTTTTATCCCTTCTTATGCAATATTTTATTCTCCCTTTTAAGGATGAATTAATAAGGGTCTCATCATTAATCTCACATCCTAGTGATCCAAAATCTAGTGCTCACACCAACCTACTAAGATCTATGAGACTTTAGGAACCGAAGAATAACTAATGTTTTTGCCTTAGTGTTTTTGTAATCCAAAATGGAGAAACAAGAATGGTACTTTTAATAGTAGTTGCTCCAAACACATAACTGGTGACATGAAGTTCTTCTCCAAGCTCAACAAGTTTGAAAGACTTAGGAATGTCTTCTTTAGTGATAATGGAAAGGCAAAGATAACAAGTATAGATAAAGTTGGTAAGAATATTGATTTACCTATTCTTAATGAGGTCTTATTGGTTGATGGTCGCAAGCATAACCTTATAAGTAAGCCAATAATGTGATAAAGTGCTAAAAGTAATGTTTAAACCTCAAGCTTGTTATGTTCTCAGAATAAGTGACAATCAGGTGCCTTTTGATTATAAGGGTCTAAAGTATTTATGTTGTTGATTTACACTTTATGTCTAACAAGGATGTCAAGTGTTTTGTTATCATGGTAGATGAAGGATAGATTTGGCATAAAAGACTTAGACATGTAAGCATAGAGTTGATAGGTAAGTTAAGAAAGAAAGATTTAGTGAAAGGACTTTTCAATTAAACTTCACCAAAGGTAAAATCTATGCTGCATGTCAAAGTGGTAAACAAGTAAAATCCTTTTTCAAAGTTAAGAATAAGGTAACATCTTCTAGACCACTCCAATTATTACATATGGATCTCTTTCACCCTACTAGAATTACTAGTATGGGAGGCATGCATTATGCATTTGTCATTATTGATGATTTTTCAAGGTTTACTTAGTGTGAACACCTCAAATTTCATAATTTTGTGCTTGAATGAATGGAATCAAGCTTGCAACTCCTACCTGATCATTAAAGGTTTGAGAGGATAAGGATCATCCATTGGTAATAACCCTTAATCATGGCTCACAATTTCAATCAACAGGGGATCCTTAAGGCCACACATAAGATAGAAGCCCCTTTTCCAAAGTTGGGCTCAATGAGGAACAAAGGTGTGATAATACATTGGTACCATCCTAAGGTAAAATATTGATCACTACTTGAATTTGGTCAAAACAAGAATCTGAGCAAGGACAAATTTTAATCCTACCTAAGTCATTTAAAAGGCTCAATCCTTCTTCACCCTATTAGAGATCAAGTTCGGGAGTTGGGTAAAAGTTAGGGAAGAGGTTAGGCAACCCTAAGTCCCCCGGATATAGGGATTCGGCCTTCAGCAATCAATGGTTTATTTTTATACCTTGCCTTTATTAATCAATTTCCAATTTATTAATCTAAGCACATCTGTCTAAGCAAGCCATTAACCATAACAATAAAGTATGTAATTCATGAATGATATGAAAGATGTGAGAAAGCAATAAATAATATATACAAGGCAGGGATATGGGATACATATCCAAAATTTGGGATTATCATGCATATCCATGCATCCATTCATTCATATCATGCATAATTATTTAGGAATTGGGTCATGCATTATGGCAATGGGGTTTTAACATGCATTATCATTCATCCATTTAAACACATCATGCATAATCATATAGGATGAGAATCAAGGCCAAGTTCATGGCCTAACTCAAGTAATAATACCTCCACCCAAAGGAAGGGAAAAAGTTAGTAATCAAATGATAAAAAAAACAAATAATAAAAACTAAAGGAAAAGCAAATAAAGTCCCTAATAACAATCTCAACCCACCTCCAAAGTCAAGGTCCCTAAATCTACATCTAATGTCCAAGGTAACACATCCCTACATCATAAAATTAGTAAACAAATAAAAAATAAATGCATGAATCATGAATATATGAAGAAGTAAACATATAATATAAGGCATTTAGAGGATGTTTGATGGCTTAAGGCAAAAACTTACCATAAAAGGGATCCTAGGATTGATGAATCCTTACCCTATGTAGATTTAAAAAAGTATGACATCCATAACACTACTAACCATAAATAATGGTTAGAATGCAAATAAAAAAGGGAATCACATAATCGAGATACCATTCACATGTTTCTTAACACAAATAAAACCATAAATAAGGACTCTCAAAATCATTGGAATCCCAAGTTCCTCACTCGGTCACTACCTAAAGTGACTAATAGTAGAATTGAAATTATCATTGAATCTACATTAGAGAGAATGAACATTAAGATAGCAATAACTATGAGAACACTTACAAAACCTATCAAAACTACATTTTTGAAGTGAATAGGGGTTCTTAGCTATCTAGCCTTACCCTATTATACACTAGAGTGATGAAGAAACCTAAAAGAATACCTTGGATAACAAAATTTTGGATGAGAAGAAAAAAGGTTTCAAAAAATTGTGCCCTAAAAACTAGGGTCGTACAACCTATTATTGAGGTTGTATAGCCCAAAATAGTGGATTGTACAACCCATAAAAAGGTTGTACAACCCTTAAATTCTGGGTTTTTAAAAATAAAAAAAAGAATAAGAAGGGGAAGAAGAAAGGGAGAAATGGCAGACTTTGGATGCCTTTGTGTGTTTCTGTGTCCTCAGAGGCTCACAAGGTATTCAATATCTTTAAAAAATGCTTAGAGAATGCATAAAAGTAAGGACTAAAAACTTAGCATTACCTTGGATTGAGTTGGGGTGAAGTAGTGTTTAGGTTTTCTATGTTTGAAGGGTGTTTGAGGAGTAATTCCAACAGAGTAACCTTAAGGTTTTGAAGCTTCCTCTCCCTTATCAAAATGGGAGATATTTATAAAGGGAAAAGAGTGCACTAGAGCCATAAATAATTCTAGTTATACTATATTCTTATCCAATCATAGAGAATGAGGTGAATCTTCTGTAATTTGTGTTTACATCCAGGCTATATGGCTAAGAATGACTTATACATCCATCTATCAAGGCTATACAACCTTAGGGTTTAAAAGGGGACTAGTTCCAAAATATTTTCAAGACTATGGTTGAAGGAAGAGTTATACAACCCACTAAGCCTAGTAGGCAATTTTAGGCTTGATCTTGGGCATGATTTTGGGCTTTGGTCCTAGGCTTGGTTTTGGGCTTCTCCAAGGTTTCCGAAGGCCTTGATTCTCTTTCTTTGGCTTTTCCCCTTATATTTTAGGAAATATATTCAGTGATGTTCATCATTAGGCTTTACATCTTAAGGCCTAAAAATTTGATGTTCAAAATTTGCCCTTACTTTATGGGGCTTAAAAAATAATATTTCAGAAATAACAACTGGACAAGTCATAACAAAGCATTAGTTGTAAACTTTAAATACCAAATAAAGGATACAAAGGGTATAATTTTCTTAGCAGCTCCTCTAGTAAGTGCTAAGGCTTTTAACAGCCCTTTAGTAAGCACTAAGCTTCCTGATAACCCTCTAGCACGTACCAAAGTTAAACATCTTCTTCCAGTAGCCCTCAAACAAGTAAGAAGGTTTCTTCTTAGGAGTCCTTGAGCAAGTACTAAGCTTCCTGATAGCTCTCTAGCAAGTACCAAGGTTAAACATCTTCTTCCAGTAACCCTTAAGCAAGTACTGCGGTTTCTTCTTAGTAATCCTTGAGAAAGTATTAAGCTTCTTAGCAGCCCTCTAGCAAGTACCAAGGTTAAACATCTTCTTTCAGCAGCCTTCGAGTAAGTACTGGGTTTTCTTCTTGGTAGCCCTCGAGCAAATACTGGGGTTGATCTCTTTAGTAGCCCTTTAACTAGCATTAAGCTTCTTAGCAGTCTCTAACATGTACCAAGGTTAAAAGTTTAGCACTTTACCAAATTACCATTATATAACCATCAAATTCTTAAAAAATAGAACTAAGAGATTGAATAGATTTTATGAAGTTCAAAGTTAGTCACAATCAAAAAGTAATATCTCTTTCCACACAATAAATTAAGAAATTTTTTTATAAGAATTTAAAACGGATATACCCTACAAATTTCATATTTTTCACTTTATCTAAATCAACACATAAGGTCATCAAAATATATGAAAATAGCCAGACTGAGGAGATTTCGGTAGGTTGTGAACCAGCCCTAATGAAGAAGCCATAGCTCTTCACACACACTAAATTAAGCAAAACTATTTTACATACATTTATATAGGAATAAACCTATAAGTTTCATGTTTTACACTTTCTCTAATTTCTATTCTAGGGTTATGAAATCATGGTTGCAACAATCTACTTTAATAATAAAACCAATACAATATGTTTTTGTTTCTTTTGAGCTTCAATCTCCATACATAAGTTATACCCCAAATACTCCATAATTCTTACTAAATATGCATGTTTAACATGTCATGAGGGAGGAATTTAATGTGTAAAAAATATAAAATCACTTATCTCTTTTCCTAAAACTAGAAAAGTTTAGGGTTTCTTCCTAGCTAGCTCACATTTCTTTCTCTGCTTCTGCTTCTTCTTCTCCTTCATTTCTTTCTTTCTTTGCTCCATTACTTTTTCTCCACTCCTTCATGTTTTTTGCTCTTAAATATGCTCTGAGGGAAGAGAAATTTAATTTGTATACCTACTCTAATAAGATAAAATCATGGTGTCTCACTACCATTGGTTGAAAGTTTAATATTCTTATTGTAGTTTTTATTCTTCACTATTTAATCATCTCCATCCATTTACTAATCCCATATTCTCCTTATACTTTTAAATAAACTCTAAAATGTCCTGATTTATAATGTTATAACCAGCATACAATATAAGATAATTTTCCATGCAACTATACAAACATCATATCTTTGTTCAAGTGTCCTAAATGCAATGTTGCAAATGTTATCTTCGTGCTTATCAAATTCACATATCTAAATGATCATTTATCTAATTCATATGGGATTGAAAATCATTTATGCAATGAATATGTTTATGTGAAAATGCTAATGAATAAGGATAGGAATGTTACAAGGTATTAGCTAATAACTGGTTAGAAGCAACCAAAAATTGACCACAAGAACAATTGAGACTTATGGCTCAGTGCTAGGGTGATCAGTCAAGAACACAGTTTGATAGCTTTCTAGAATCAATGACATCATGGATTTCATGCTTGAGACACTTGCATGTGTTAGTTTTATGTCTATAGGCTTAATGAAAACTATAAAAGGCATCCTTATGCAATGGGTTTGGCAAAGGCTTAGGATCAAGTGGTTTGATCATCCCTTTCTTCTTTAGCTCCTCAAATAATTCAAACAATGGTTGGTTCATATTGGTAAGAGGTCTTGTACTTCCCAACTTCCTTTCAGGCTCATCTCCTTCAACTTTGTAAACATGTGACTCCATTCCCCCCATCACTTGGCTTTCTAGTGCCAAACCATCCATCAAGATCTGTTTGACTATCCTTCTTAGATTCTTATCCATGTACTGATGCACCACCTATTCTACCTCTATCTTTATCATATCTTTAATCCTTCCCTCAAGTTCTTAGAGTTTCAACTCTCCCATCTTGATAAAGTTCTATGGTGCTTATGAGTTGTCTTGCTTTATTTATGAGTTTTAAATATTCAAAGCAATAAATCATATGATGATGGTATAGTGCCAAACTGATGAATGTATGCATGAAAGTCAGTGATACAAAGGGAAAATGTAAACATATCACATTCCAACCTTATTTCTCCTACACATGTAGGTATAAAGGCTATTCCTAAGACAAGTGGTCAATTCAAAAACAAATATGGAGTATTACATTTGAAGGTCCCTTGGACCAACCAAAGTTGCTGGTGAGTCTAAAAGTGAAGAAGCATGGTCATACTCTAAGTGCACATCTTGAATAGGAAAGATTTTTAAAATAAAGTGGTATGTTTTAGGGCTTGAAGGTAAGAGCTTGAAAATTATGCATCTGGATGAGTTATAATACCACAATGTCTCAAAAAATACTGATTTCTATGTATTATATGGTTCACATTTAATCTTGATCAATTGGCTACAATTTTTGAGTAAAACATCCTTTATTTTGGGCTTTAATGTGGCACTTTTTTAAAGTAGTGTAAAAATGTGTACTTCAGATATGATCATAATTCCATAAATCCTAATCTCAAACCACCACTTGGTTAAAATGCAAACATTCAAGGACCTATTCCATGGTTCTAAGGTTTCTATATGTTGCCTAGAGGTTAAAAAAGGATATTGAAGTGGATGGCGCCTCTGAGCTTGGGGGATGGTTATCATATGCTCTCTATTTGACATACCTTAAGGTACTTGGTTTGTGAACAATGAGTCTGCCTTAACATCTCCTAAACTCAAATGGAGTTTAAGTCTCAAGCTTGAAGAACCCATCGGTTAACTAAAAGGCACCTAGTGCATGTGGTAAAGTGTGGAGGCAACATGAATGCAAAGAGAACATTAGTAAAGGAAAAACATAAATATAAATCAATGATTCATGAAGTCAACTCCATTAGTCCTTAGTGGAGTCACCATTGTGAGCGCCTTAAATTTCATAGTTATGCACTTAAATGAGTGGAATCTTACTTGCGACTCTTACCTTTTATCGATCATCAGAAGATTGAGAGGATAAAAGTCATATATTGGTAATGACCCTTAATTATGGCTCATGATTTGGATCAATGGGGGATCCTTATGACCTCACACAATGTAAAAGCTCATTTTCCAAAGTTAGGATCAATGAAGGACCAAGGTGGGATGATACATTGGTACCATCCCAAGATAAAATGTGGAGTCACCACTCGACTTTGTTTAGGATAAGAATTCGGGCAAGGACAAATTTTAAACTTGCCTAAGTCATTTAGAAGGCCCAATACATCTTCACTCTATCAAAGATTATGTTTAAGAGTTAGATACGACTTATGAAAGAGGTTAGGCATCCTAAGTCACCCAAATATAAGGATCTAGCCTTCAGGCAATCAATGGTTCATTCTTATACCTTGCCTTTATTAATCAATTTCCCATTTATCCACCTAGGGACATCTATCTAAGTAAGCCATCAACCATAACAATAAAGTATGCAATGTATGAATGATGTGCAAGATGTGAGAAAGCAATAAATGATAAATACAAGGTCCAGATAGGGGATACATATCCAAATGGTGGGATTATCATGCATACCCATGCATTTATTTATTCACATCATGCATAATTAATTGGAAATGCGGTCATGCATCATGGCAAGGTTTTTTTAGCATGCATTATCATTCATCCATTCAGAAACATCATACATAATCAATATAGGATGAGAATCAAGGCTAAGTTCATGTCCTAACTGAAGTAATAACACTTACACCCAAATGAAGGGAAAAAGTTAGCAATCAAATTATTAAAAAATAAATAATAAAAACTAAAGGAAAAGCAAATAAAGTCCCTAATAACTATCTTAACCTACCTCAAAGTCAAGGTCTTTAAATATACATCTAGTGTCCATGGTAACACATCACAACATCACAAAATCAGTAAACAAACTCAAAACAAATGCATTAATCATGAACATATGAAGAAATAAGCATGCAATATAAGGCATTTGAAGGATGTTTTATGGCCTAAGGCAAAAACAAATCTAAGGATTGATGAATCCTCACCTTATGTAGCTCTAAAAGAGCATGGTATTGATAGCACTACTGACCATTAAAAAGGGTCAAAATGCAAATAAAAAAGGGAATCACATAACTAAGATACTATTCACATGTTTCTTAATACAAACAAAACCACAAAAGACTCTCAAGGTCATTGGAATCCTAAGTTCCTCACTTGGTCATTACCCTAAAGTGACTAACAACATAACTAAAATCATCATTGAATCTACATTAGATTAGAGAGCATGAACATTAAGACAATAAGAATAATGAGAACCCTTAAAAAACTAATCAAAACTCCATTTTTGAAGTGAATAGGAGTCTTTGGCTATTTGGCATTGCCCTATTCTACCATTGAGTGATGAAAAAACCTAGAATAATACTTTAGATAACAAAAATCCTAATGAGAAGAAAAGAAGTTTCATAAAATAGTGCCTAGGAAACCAGGGATGTACATCCCATTATTAGGATTATACAACCTAGAATGGTAGGTTGTATAACCTATACAACCCCGAAACCCTAGGTTTTTTAAAATAAAAAAAGAAAAAAAGGAAGAAGAAAAAGGAAATGGGGGGCCTTGGATGCCTTTATGTGTTTTTGTGCCCTGAGAGGCTCACAAGGTATTTAATATCCTCCAAAAATGCTTAGGGAATGCACAAAAGTGAAGAGTATAAACCTAGTTCTACCTTGGAATGCATTAAGGTGAAGTAGTGTTTAAGTTTTTTTGTGTTTGAGGAGTAATTCCAATAGATTAACCTTAGGGTTCCCAAACTTCTCCTCCTTCTTCAAAATGGGGGATATTTATAAAGCAAAAAGGGTGCACCAGAGCCAAAATTGATTATGGTTGTACCATATTTGTATCCAATCATAGAGGAGGTGAATCTTTTGAAATTAGGGTTTACATGCAGGCTACATAGTTGAGAATATGTCAGGGTTGTACATCCCTAAGGTTTAAGGAGGGATCGATTCTAGAATGTTCTCAAAACTAGGGTTTAAGGGAGGGATGTATAGCCTTACGATTGGCTATACAACCCTGTGATTAGTTGTACAACCCTACTTAATGGACTGTACAACCACTAAGCCTAATAGGCAGTTTTGGGCTTGTTCTTAGGCTTGATTTTGGGCTTTGGCCCTAGGCTTGGTTTTGGGCTTCTCTAAGGTTTCCTAAGGCCTTGATTCTCTTCCTTTGGCTTTTCCTTTTGCTTTTTAGGGAATATATTCAATTATTTTCATCATTAAGCTTTGCATCCTAAGGCCCAAAAATCTAATGTTCACACGTAGGTTTTATTCCTTCCTCATAAGGATTTTTTTTGTACATTAAAACCTTTGCTAAAAGGATTTAAATATCTTACCCATTGAAGCATCATGATGGATAATTTGAAAACTTCAAGTCTCAAAGTTTTTATGATGAAAATGAGATTTCTCATAACTTTCAACTCCTAGAACTCTTCAACCATTTGATGTAGTTGAAAGAAAAATAGAACTCTTTATGGACTAGATGGAACCATATTTAATGAGTATAATTTGCTAAAGTACTTTTGGATATAAGCCACTAACTCCACTTATTATATTTTAGATAGAGTTTTAGTGAGGCATATTTTAAAGAATTCTTATGAGCACCTTGATTTTCATCAAATAAATCAATCCTGCTTATGACTCATTTATCAACCATTAAAGGGTTAAAAGGACATATGATTATATTTTGGTATAACCCCAATTAGGGAATTGTGAGAGGATCAATAGGGATCTAGGGGAAGGCCTATTGATAGGTAGAAGCCTTTAAAGAATTAAGTGGCCAATAGGGGCTTGTAAGGGTAATAATTTGATAATCCCTTAAGTACTTGACTTTAATCACCACCCATTATTGGAATTTCAACTCTTTAAATTGGGAAAGAATGATTTAGTGGAAATTCCTCAATATCAACTTAAAAAAAGATAATATTTATAATGCATGTCAAAAAGGTAAATAAGTCAACTCCTTCTTCAAAGTAAAGAACAAGGTAGCATCGTTTATACCTCTTTAATTATTGCATATCGATCTTTTTACCCTGCTAGAGTTATTAGTATGGGTGGCATGAATTATGCATTTGACATTGTTAATGATTTTTGAAGCTGTACTTGGGTTTTGTTCCTCCCTCATTAGGATTCTTATTTTGATGCTTTTAAAACCTTTGCCAATAGGGTTCAAAATCAAAAGGATTTAAAATCTCAACCATTATAAGTGATCATTATGGATAATTTGCAAAATCCAAGTCTCAAAGTTTTTGTGATCAAAATGAGATTTCAAATAACTTTTCAACACCTAAACTCCTAAAAAAAATGGTCTAGTTAAGAGAAAAATAGAACTTTTTAAGGAATGGATGGAACTATACTCAATAAGTATAATTTGCCAAAATACTTTTAGATAGAAGCCATAAACACCTCTTAGTATATTTTAAAGAGTTATAATGAGATATATTTTTTTTTAAAAAAATTACCTATAGCTCTTGGATTTTTACTGAAACAAGTGGAATCTAACATATAGCTCCTAACCTTTTTTCAACCATTAGGGGGTGGGAAGGATGTATTGTTATACTTTGGTATGAACCCAATTAGTGGCTCATGAGAGGATCAATGAAGGATCTAAGGGAAGGCCTATTGATAGATAGAATCCCTTAAATAATCAAGTGGCTAATGGGGCTTACAAGGGTAATACTTTGGTAATACCTTAAATACTTATTAAAATTGCCACTTGACATTGATCAAGATAAAATTTTAGGTGAGGATTGGTTTTGGTCCAAATAGGTTAACTGAAAGGCCCAACCCATCTCCCCCTCCATCAGAGATTAGGTAGAGGTTAGGCACCCCTAAGTCATTCGAACATTAAGATCCAGTCTTCAGGAACCTTTGCTTCACATTTATAGGTTTTATCCTTATCAATTGCTTAGTCCATATTAGAATGGTCCTAAACATACATCTAATATCTTTTCATGTATCCATGTCAAGCATAAAAGTATAATCATTCACCATACAAAAGGGGTACAAGATAGAATGGTGATTTTTCACATAATCAAACTAATAAAAGTATAATATACAAATATTAGCTCTTATAACCTACAAAAAAAGATATAAGTTAGTATTTCAAGTTAAGAAAAAGGTTATGAAAAGAGGCAACCCCTATATCTAAATAAATCAACATAATATGGAAAGATGATACCATCTCTATCTTGTTTGGAGAGCACATTAGATACTTATTACAGGATACCCACCATATAATCAAGATTGGTACATGGTATGCATGCCTCAGCATAGCCCTAACATTAAAATATTCTCAAATTATAAACAAAAAGATGTGCAATGCATCCATGGTATGTATAATTTCATAAAATGTGTTTATGCATGGAGACTAAGTAAATAATGCACATTTCAATCATTGGTAGAATATGGGGTGGAATCATAGGGTTCTAGTTATCCAAAAACTCATCCATATAGCCCTTAAATATGGTTACTATGTCAAAGATAAAGGAGGGAGCAATCCTAGTTATGAAATGGGCCAGGAAGCATCTCTTGGTGAGTGATTGTGTATATGGTGATAAAGTAAAAGCAATGATCCACATTGATAGAATATAGAATACCTTAATTGGAGGTTATAGGTGCCTATTCACAACCTTAAAATATCCTGTTACAGACCATGCCATAGAGATGGAGAGAAGGGATACTTTGGTTATGAGAAAGACTAACCAACTCCCTTCAAATGTTGCATTAATAAGCATAACAAAGAAAAGTACAATAACACATACAAATAAGTAAAAAAACTAAAAGAGCCTTTTAGCATCTCCCTGTTATGTTCCATTTAAACTCATGCATAAAAGGGACATAAAGGTGATAATAAAGCCATATTCAAAAGTGGTAATCACCCCCTAAAATGATATTTAATAACAAAATATAGCTAATAATTATCGAAGAAAATCCTTGGTCATTGCAACCTATGTCATGCCGCTCATATTCAAGCTCAAAAGTGCAAAGGAAAAGGTTAGAAATTAAAGAAAGAAGAAAAATGACAATACTATGAATAGTACCCATGAGCAACATTTATGGTCTATACGAACTAAGAGATGCCTAAACAGATAATAAAGTATTTGTATAAGCCAATGGGCTTGTTGTTAGTAGACAATAAGAAAAGGAAGAAAAAGAGAAGAAAAGTAAGATGGTAGGGCAAAGATGGCCTAGGGGTTAACTTTGGCCTTCAGAGGCACCTAAAGTGATATAATTCTTCTCTAAAATGCAAGGTCATAATGTTTCATAAGCTATTCGAGTAAGTATAACCTCTTAATCTGTAAGCGCATAGGTTGACAAGTAATTATGTGTACTCGAAGTACAAATATCATTCCCTTGAGGATCATGTAATAAGTACTAAGTTTTTTACTCCTTGTATTATCTAGAAACCTAAATTATATGATGTTTAGACTAAAACTAAGATGAAACTTACGATGACCAATGGGAATCTACATGCAAGAAGATAATCAAGATGAGAAAGCAGCTAGAGTTTTAACTTCACTACTAACTTATTATGGTTTTTAATATTTCATCTAATTAGTTTGTTCATCTAGTGTTACTATTAGGTTACATAAGTTATTAATTAATCTCTCTCAAGAATCAATCAATATATAATAACATTTTTAACAGAAGTCTTACAACATAATAGCTAATTATGCAAACATCCAATATAGTAAGACCCTAGTGATAACAATAATCTATTAAAGTATCTCAACACATAATAGATTAAGGGAATTATTGAAGATCCATTTCATAAAAAGCATCTCTTGATAATTGACTGATAAAGTTAAGTATGATTAATGTCTAGTCAATCTATAATAATAAATTCATAATAATTACTAATATAATTGATGAATAAAAGTAAGAAGACTTTTATTAGAAAATTATAATAAGTTAAATAGGATCCATCCATAGCTTACCTAAGAAATATTTAATTCAAAATGGAATGGAAAATAATAAAACTATTTAGTGTGAAGACATGATCTTCAAGCCTTAAGAGCTCTAAGCTTTATTACCCCTTAATCTCCTCTTGATCTTAAACTCCTTGCTTGATGGGTTGTCTCCATCTTTTATTGAATTATTCACCTTTTGAATAATTGAGTTCTTGTGTCGTAATCTCCTTTTATAGTGTTCTTGAGCATAACACAACTTAAGAACCCTATAAAAGTGAAATAAAAAGCAATAGGAATGGAATAGGAAGCTAAATTTCCACCTTAATAGTGATGCATACCCATGCAAATTGATGCATGGTCATATAGATGTGTGACCTTTTTGGAGTTGCATACTACTTCTTTACATAGGGGTGTGCACGACGATGTAAATGGATTACATAGCAATGCAAAGATTTAGATGGTTATGTAAATGCTTAACTCCACTTTTAAGTTTAAATCAAGTTGATGCATAAGGGTTTATGGATTTGCATGGGCATGCAACCTTTCCGTCATGCCTTTTAAGCATTATTTTAATCCTAAAAAACCATAATAAATCTTATAAGATCCTTTTTATATGATAAATACACTCAAGAGCTATAATATTTTAAGGGAGTTAAGCTAAAAAAATATGTTAGTTTATACACCAAACAAATTCCCCCAAACTTCAACTTTTACTTATCCCTAAGTAAGAAAGAAATCACACTAAGTAAATTTAATATTTTAAATAATAAAAGATCAATCAAATGTTGAGGTCTTTTAGAGAAATTTATTTTAGTAATATCCATATTGTTTATCAATTTAAGTAAATCTACTGATGTCAATAATAAATTCTTATGTAACATGTTTATTTACAACCAATTAACACAACAAAGTGTGTGTATGTGTATGTGTATGTGTCTTGGTAACATACTTCATTCAATATTTAAACCTTCAACCTCACAAAATCTAAGTGAGATTCTACTTCAACTTTTATGAATCACATATGACTGTAGGTAAAACTATCCCATCTTTTTCTACTAATGTAGATCTTAACATCTTAAAGATCATAAGGTCTTTTTGACTTATAATGTGAGACCAAGGTTGATGCCAATAAGGATTGGTCTAGTCTAAAGACAAGAGAATGTTATTATCATATGAATTATATTAATAATGCAAAATGTAATCGAATCGAATTGTGCATTCATTGACATTCAATCCTTGTAAGACTTTTAAGATATATATACTCATTCATATTCTTCTTTTATGTGGTGTCTAAGATCTTTCTTTATTCTTTTAGCATCTTTCTTTGTTCTTTTCACTTTTCTTTCTTTTGCTCTTTCTTCTAAACCTTATGACCCATAAACTTGAACTCAACTTATGATGCCTTTATTGCAACAATATTGTAATGCATATGAAATAACAAATTACACTATTGAATAACTATATTTTAACTCTATTCTATTGATAAATGAGGTAAACATTAATTTAGGTTATATGGTTATAATAAAGGTTATGGGTTAAAGAAAGAAAAAAATAACTTATACTCATATATGAGTATATTTTTAGGCTCAAAGGGGTAACAAATGGCAATGTAAATAAAGGTATAGATATTGGTTAAATGAGAGGCCAATGAATGCCTTATCATCTCTTTAGAATTGTTATACTTAAGATTTTACCTTAAAAGATGGCTTAGCAAGTTTTATTATGTGTTAAACTATCCATTCCCTTAAGTCATGTATAATTATCAATTTTCATTTTAAATTCTATATTTTATAAAGGCATGCTCAAATTTTTCTATTGCATTAATTAATCATAAACAAAGCACATTAATAAAAAAAACATGCTACCATAACATGTAAACTTAACTTAATTGATTCAAATATATGGTCATCATATATCCTCATAGATCTTTTAGACCTTGAAAACTATCCCTTAATCCCCTAAATTATCAAATATTGCCATCCTAAAACATAAAACATGGTTTTAAACAAGATAACACAATATATGTAACAAGAATGCATGCTAAAAACAAGTAAACACATTATTAAGCCTTTCCCCCAAACATAAACTCATCATTGTCCATGATAATGTAAATAAACATATAATAAAAGAAGGGTAAGAGATTTCCCTTAATGAAGACATGTGAATAAAAGGAAGCAAAAACTAGAAATTAAAAGATAATTTACAAAATAAAAGGTGCTCGAAACATTGAACATAAAAGTTTTTTTAATATTAGAAATTAATACAAAGATGTTAAAAGACAATAAAAAACATCAAAACATAAAGATATAAATAGAAATGCAAAGAACAAATAACAAAATTGAGGTGTAAGAAATGTCAGTCAAAAGTCGTTGGGAGGAGGTTATGGCGTAGCTTAAGGGAACCTAACTTTATCAAAATATGCCCAAATCATGCCTTTTATATTGCGGATCCAACTTCTAGAATAGCCATCCACAATCACATTTCATCTTTAAAATCTTTAGAATGAGTGTCCATGGCTTGTAATTAAGTCATCACCTCTTCTTGAGGGACAACTTATGGTGCAAATAGGGGTAAATATGATGGAGGAGCATTAGAAGAGCCCTCGTCGGCTTTTAGCTCATCTTTACGTATTCTTTCTTCTCTTTCCTCCTCTAGGGTTGTTTGCACCAATTCTTAACTTTTTCCTTGCTTCACAGTGAGCCTCATTCTAATCATAGTGTCACAAGAAACCATAATATGACCTTTTCCTATTATGAATGAGTGGTTTTCCATATCATAAACCTTTAAGTAATATGCAACCATTGTCATAAATTTGCTGACAAAAATACCTCTTAAGTCATTTTTAGATACATACCCCTATATCCTTAACTATCCACCATGTCATATTGACCTCATGATTATGCTTCATACATTAAAGGAATAACAACTCCACCCTATTGACATTTCCATTACTCTCCCCACATCCACTTATGGAATATGATATAAATTTATGCAAATACCTTAAACCAAATCATCTAATTTAGTGGCTTTACTAAACCTAGAATTATGTAGCTTATTCCCTCCAATGGACTTATAAGCTTCATCATTAATAAAGCCAAGAGGATAGTCATGAAAACCATCATTCGTTAACTAAAGAATCTTACTAAATTCATCTAACCCAAGGACATACTCTAGGTTGCATAATTGAAAAATGATTATTCCAAAGGCATAAGTACCATTACAATACTTAGACTCAACATATAAAGAACATAGAAAGTTATCTATAAGAATTAAAATAAACTATCATAAACTCACTCCATCTTATAACTATCACATTCTCCATCACATCATCTAATAATTTAACTTGCTCTAAAGCAGCTCCATCCATAAAATTATTTGCATAAAAGGTGATGTGATAAGCGCATGCTATATGAAATACCCTTAAGCTATAAGTACACAGGTCAAAGGTAATAAAGTGAACTTGCGAGTATGAATATCATTCTCGTAAGGATTGAGTTTAAGTCCTAAGTATCTTGTATCTTATATTATTTAGAAAACCAATAAAGGATGATAAATAAAATTATAGATAAGAAAATCAAATTAAACCCTAATAGTAATGAGAGAAAATCAATGGATGAGAAAGGCTAAGGGTTCAACTTCACTTGGTGACATTCTATTGGTTTCCTAATCCTTGTCTAATTGGTTCATGCATTATGTGCTACTATCAAGTCATTAAGGTGTTCAATTAATCCCTTTCGAGTCGAAATTGACTTGAAAAAGTATGTTAAGCTAAAGGTTCCTTAACTCAAAAGTTAGAAAGTAAGATTTTATAGATAATAATGGTTTGTTAAGGTTCCTTAACTCAATAACAAAATAAGGGAATTGTTAAAGGCTCCATTTTATGAAAAGCATCTTTGATTGTCAATTCACAAAACTAAGATGATTAATGGCTAGTTAATCAAACATAAAGCACTCAATAATTGTTACCACAAATAATGAAAGGAACTAAAAAGACTTAGATTAAGAAAATCCAATATAAGTCATATAAGATTTATTTACAACCCTAGCCAAAAAGAGTTTAGCTCATAATAAGATAGAAAGAAGAAAAGAAGACAATCAAATCAGCCCCATGAGTAGCCATGAACTTCTTCTTGATTCCCTTGATTACTTACACATTCTTTTTTTTTAACTTCTTGATGAAAAATCTTCTTGAACGATATTCTCTTCCTCGGGTTAATCCCTCATGCCTTGATTCTGGCTAAGTTTTCTCCTTAAATAGTGCTCTAACCATCCTTTTGAAAGAGCAAGCTTACATGTCTTTAAAAGGAAAAGAATCTGCAAAGATCTTGTTTGCATTTTTACTTTAAAATGGTGAATGTACTGGTCAAAGCACAATCATGCATTTCTATGATTCCCTTTTGGTTATGATTACTCTTCAGGTCACACGACCATACGTTGAGGTCGTATGCCTTACTTCTCTGCTACCTCTTTACTTTGTTGAGATGCATGGCTATGCACCTAAACTACATGGTCATGTGCTACTCCTTTTTCCTATAGGCGTTGCGTTTCTTCACTTTTTACCTACAAAACACCATTTATACACTTTTGGTATATTAATATGCAAAATTCATTAGTAATGCATTTATTTTAGGAGGAAAAAAACTATAAAAATGTAAGAATTAACTATTAAAAAATTCCCCTAAACTTGAACTATTGCTTATCTTCAAGCAATCATTTCCTCTACCATTGCCAAATTCAACAATTATTATAATTAGAATTGGATATCAAGATTTCAAAGAGAAGGCTTATCTCAACTATAACCATGTCTTTCCTTAATCAAGTAATTCCACTCAAGATAATAATAAGTTCTAAACTAATTATGTCCAATTCACAATCAATCAGACACAATAGAGTGTGAGTGTGTGACTTAGCATCTTCTTTTCCATATTCACATTAAGCAAGATTCTTCCTCAATTCCTAAGAATCACATATGGCCATAAGCAAAACTAATTCATCTTTCACTATTAATGTAGAACTAAGCAACCTTAATGATCAGAAGATTTTTAATAGCTTGTAACATAGGGCTTGGGTTTAAGCTACCAAAGAATGGATAAGTCCAAAACAAGAGAATATTTGCTAAGATATTAGCTACAAGAATGATGTAAAGCATGATAAAACAATTTATATGCATTGCTCGTACTTTATCTTTACAATGCATCCATAACATTCCTTTGTTTCCTTTTGTGGGTTATTCTCATCTTATTTTCTCTTATTAGTTTGCTCTTTCATTTTCTTCTTTTCTCATTACTCCTTTTTTTAATGGAACGAAATGATGTATGTATAAGAGCAAAATTTCAAAATATCAATATGCCTCCCCTAAATTTGAAATGATCCCTACGGTGCCAAATATACCAATAAATGATATTTTTTTTTGTTTTTTTTACCAATTCATCAAATATGCATTTATGCACATGAATGACTAAACACACAACACATCAATATAGAACCATATATGAAATCTATTAACACATCAATATAGAACCATATCTGAAATCTATTCTCTTAATAGTAGAGGTAAAAGATCATGTAGGTTATATGGTTATAATGAAGGATATCAATGAAAGAAGGAAAGGTTATTAATACTCTTTAAGGAGTATTTTCATAAGGCTTAAAGGAGCAACATGTGACAATATAAGACAAGGTATGGATGGGGAATAATGGGGTAACTAAGGAATGCCTTAATCACTTCCTTAAAATCACCAAGTTCTAGGATTTCACCTCAAAAGGTGGTTTAGTAAGTTCTAGCATATATAGAGGTTTCCTCTAACTTAAAATGGTATGAATGAAACATCTCATAAAGAAATTCCTATTTTGCCAAGTGTGCATAATGAGTTCTAAAGTGCCTAACCAATTTTAAATGAAAACATGATTGTTAAGCTCAAATTATTATCATAAAAGAAATTAACTTAATCAATTCCAAACAAAGAATATAAAGTTTCTTCATCAATTATCCACATCTCACGCAACTTTAAACTCTATCACATAAGCTCGAAGCATGTCTTCAAGTGTATGAATTGTCTTTTCTGATTACCCATCTGTTAGAGAATGAAGAGAATGAAAAGTACTATAAAAACTTAACTTAGTACCTAGAGCCTGTTGTAAACTGACCCAAAATTGAGATGTAAATCAAGGATCTCTATTTGATACAATAGACACTGGAAAGCCATGTAATCTAATAATTTCATCCATATATTTCTTAGCTAAGTGTTTAACTGAACTACCCATTGAATAAGCAAAAAGTGAGTTAACTTAGTTAATCTATCAATGATCACCCATATAACATCATTCTTCTTCAAAGTTCTTAATAACCCATATACAAAGTCTATGGTTATTCTTTCCCATTTCCATACTATAATCATAATGGTTTCAATTTTTCAGCAACTATTTGATGTTCTATTTTGATCTGCTGACAAGTCAAACATGTTGAGACATAGGTTGTTACATCTTTCTTCATTTTGGGCCACCAAAAATGAGATCGCAGGTATTATACATTTTTGCCATTCTTGGATACATGGCATATGGAGTATTATGCACTTCTTCTAGGATTTCTCTTTGCAAGTTATCAACATTAGGCACACAAATACAAGAACCCAATATCAAGGCATCATTTTAAATTTCAAAATCACCATGTCTCCCCTATTTTACCATTTCAATCATTATATGTAACTTTGGATCCTTGCCCTATGCTTCTTTAATTCGACCATGCAACATTGATCTCACTTGAAAAGTATCAATCAATCCCCCATTCTTTTATATGTTTACTTCCACATTCATAGCTCGTAACTGAACTAAATACAATAGTGGAAAAATGTATAAATAAGCTTCGATGCTTCTTGATTTCATGCTTAAAGCATTAGCAACCACATTTTCCTTCTCTAGGTGATACTCAATGGTGTAATCATAATCTTTTAGCAATTATAACCAACATCTATTTCATGTTTAACTTCTTTTGGCTCATCAAATACTTTAAGCTCTTATGATATGTAAATATTTGAAAAGTTTCTCCATACAAGTAATGTCTTTATATTTTCAAAGTAAACACAATGATAGTAAGTTCTAGGTCATGTATTGGGCAAGATAATTCATAAGGCCTCAGTTGTCTAGATGCATATGCAATTGCCTTACCATGCGACATTAAAACACATCCTAAACCTTGATGAAAGGCATCATTTTAAACTATAAATCCTTCGTTACCTGTAGGAATGGCTAACATTGGAGCATATGTCAATCTATCTTTTGATTCATTAAAACTCTCCTGACATGCTTTAGACCATTGAAATGTTGGATTTTTTTTTTAAGTAACTTGGTTGAAGGAGTAGTTATAAGTGAAAATCCCTTAACAAATCGATGATAATACCTAACTTGTGCTAAGAAATTGTGGACTTTTGTAACACTTTATGGGGTTTCCCATTTTATTATTAATTCAATTTTGTTTAGATCCACCTCTATGACCTTTTAAGAAACTACATGTCCTAAAAATACCACATATTTAATCCAGAACTCGCACTTGCTTAATTTAGCAAATAACTATTTTTTTTCTTAAAATTTACAACACAATCCTCAAATGTTGTTCATGCTTCTGTTTGCTCTTTGAATACACTAGTATGTAATCAATGAATATAATTATAATTTTGTCTGAGTAAGGTTGAAACACTTTGTTCATACGAACCATAAAAGTAACTGGTGCATTAGTCAAACCAAATGGCATCATCAAAAATTCATAATGCCTATACCTGGTTTGAAAAGTAGTCTTTGATACATCTGGATGTGAAATTTTGAGCTGATAATATCTCGATTTCAAGTCAATTTTAGAAAACACTTGTGCTTCTTATAAATCATCAAATAGATCATCTATCCTTTGTAAAGGATATTTGTTCTTCACACCTGATTCAACTGCATATAATTAATACACAACCTCATTATCCCATCTTTCTTTTTAACAAGTAACACTATAGCACCTAAAATGTGACACACTAGGTCTGATGAATCCCTTTTCAAGTAGTTCCTACAATTGGGTCTTTAATTCTCTCAACTCAGCTGGAGCTATCCTATAAGGTGGAATGGATATCGGTGTTGTCCCTGGAACTAACTCAATTATGAATTCAATCTCCCTATTAGGTGGCAAACCAGGTAAGTCATCTGGAAACTCATTTACCACTAGAATATTCTTAAGTAATTCATTTGTGAACCTTGTGTCTACCACATGTGCCAAATAAACCTCACAACCACCTTTAATCATGTAAAAAGCCTTGATAGAAGAAACTAGGCATGCATAAACAACTTGTTTTCCCCCTAAAACATAACCCTTGTTTGATTTGGAGATTCTAGAACAACTTTCTTAGTAAAACAATTCATTATGGCATGATATTTGGAAAGCCAATCCATACCCAATATCACATCAAATTCACAAAGTGGCAATGGTACTAGATCAACATTCAACTCAATGTCATCAATGTAAATCACACAATCATGACATACCTTATCTGTAATCATTACATCTCTCAAAGGAGCACTAACACATAGGTTAAAAAATAAAGGATAATGCTTACTACATAATTGTGATGCCATGTTCAATGAAATGAATGAATGTGTGGAGCTAAGATGAATTAATGCATCAACTTCTAAATCATGGAGAAAAAGTTTACCAGTGATAACTTATGGAGCAGCAATAGCTTTTTGCCTAGTTGTGGCAAATACTCTAGCCTGTGTTGGGCTTTTAGAATTTTGACCTTCTGATCTACTCATATCTTGACCAGTTGTAGTTATTCTGCCTCTACCTCTACCCCTGCCAAATGATATACTCTAGCTCCACTAGCTTTTGAAACCTCAACTATGGACTCTAATGTAGCTCTTCCTTTGCCTTTAGCTCCTTCAGGCATTTTAGATCTTTTAAGACAATCTCTAAGCATATGATCAAAAGACCTATAAAAATAGCACCCATCAGTAAATTTTCTACATTTACCCATATGTTGTCTACCATAATGCACATATGAGAGTCATTGTTGCACAACTTAGGTTGGACCTCTACCTGCATAAGATGAAACTCTTAATTCCTTACCTCTATAGCTAGAGCAATCACCCCTAGCACTAGATTATGATGGCATATAATCTTTATGTTTTCATTTATTTGTATTAAAATCTCCCATAAACTCAATAGGCCCTCTTTTTACTCGTTACTCTTGTCTTTTCTTTTTCTAATCTTTCCACCCTAATTGCAATAGCTTTTAGCTTGGTATAACTTCCAAGATCTGCAATTGTGATCTTACTTCTGATATCATATCTCTATCCCTCTTCAAACCTTCGATATTTATCTTTATCAATGGCCACCATGAAGGATGCATAATGAGATAATTGATTAAATTTTACCTCATACTCAGCCACAACCATCTTCCCCTATTTTATATTGAGAAATTCCCTTCTTTTATCATCATTATATACTTTTGGCATGTAATTATTGTTGAACTCGTGGAGAAAATCATCCAATGTAAGCACTAAGGCTAGACATCACTCCCTGGAATGGCTCCCACTAATCATATGCTTCCCCTTATAGAACAACATTGTAAAATCAAACTTTTTGTGTACATTTCATCAAATTCAAAACTCTATGTGTTGTTTTTAGCCATGTCTCTGCCACTGATAGATTTGTGGTACCATTGAAGTCAATTGTACCTTGTACCTTCTTTCTCTTTAATTTTATGGATGCTACATTATTTATTCACTAGTTCTATATTGTGGTTGCCCATGAGATATGTGTTGTGCACGAGAATGTATAGAAGATCTAACTCCATCAGCAGGTTGATCTTTTAATGGTTGGTAGGATGCTTATATGGAATGAAAATCGACTGACTCCCCTCTATTTGGTGAGTCATGGGTACTACCATGACTACCCTATGATAATGCCCTATAGACATCTAAGACTATGTAATATGATAATGTATAATCGTGTAAAAATCATGTCATGTTCATATGTATGTCCTTATGGAACCTATCATTGCTTTGATACCAAAAACTGTAACAACTACTTTCATTTACAAATCATAGCCTTCATGTCCAAAAGTACATATGCATAAAGGTTGATTCATCATACATATACTCCTAGCATGTATTTAAAGTACATATATGTTAACTAATGTTTAAGGGTAGTGACTATAAATTGATTTTAATTTAGGTGTATGTACTTGACACAAGGAGAGAGAGAGTAGGAATATAGTCAACGACCTGAGCTCCATGTGTTTATATGCAAAACTTTATACTCCAAAGTATCTCAACCCTCTGCTTCAGTATCTGAAAAACACAATTACGATTTGGTGAGTCATGACTCAATGAATAAAAATAATAATTAGATTTTTATGGCATAACGAACAATCAAATATCATTAGGAAACATTACAAGTATAAGAATTGACTATGGAAGTGCAAATGCAATAGATTGATTTTGTTGTGACCTTGTAAGGCAAACACTACTCCCAAGAATTAAGTGACATTTGATTTTACTGGCCAGTATATCACAAGTGAATCATTTGATCAATAACATGTGCCCATAGGATATATTGGTCCCTTTTTTCAAGTGATTTACAAGTGTTTAACAACCCAATCATAATGTATTTTTAGTTCCATATGCAAGTGTGCATTTAAAATGGTATATCAAGTAATCATTAAGAACATATACTTCTTGCTTGAATTGTATTAGCATGTAAAATGTCATAATTCAATTGCATATACATGTAATAGAACATAACCATATCATAAAATCATCGCACATACACATTAGAATCCAATTATGGCTTTTACTCACCTTTTAATGTGATCAACCTTTATGGTAGGTTTGGACCTCATTCATGGGCTTCCTCAAAATGTTAAGGTCCTAAAATTTGATAAATATATCATTATAAAATGTCAAAATAAGTTTACATGCATGGTATGCAACTACAGTCATGTTCTATACAAATGGACCTAGTATTTAAGCATATTATTCTTGTGTGGCAGGCTGATCTTATTGCACTCTCACGACAACAAATCTAGATATACTTATCCAAATGAATTGATTGTTTTTGCCAAATAAACTAGACACATAATGATACAACATAGTAAATTTTATATTAATATAAGACATAGAAAATATGGTGAATTTTTGAATTTTGCCCTGTTTCAATGTCATCTCAGTCTGAGTAGGTCTTACCCTCATGGGTATATCTAAAATTTTACAAATCCAATTGTAAAAATGATTTACCATCAGATACATATCACATGTAGGAACATTTATCATGTTTTACACACTGTCAAATTCAGTCTATAAGGTCACCAAAATAAATGGTCAATCTCAGGGTAAGCAGGTTTTTAACAGTATAAGAATCTGTCACAATAAAGGAGCAATATCTCATCAACCAAGATATATTTGGCAAAATATTTTACAAGCATGTAGATTAGACACAAATATACAAATTTCAAGTTTGGCACATCATTAAATTCTCATTCTATGGCCATCAAATTCTTAAAAAACATAACTAAGGGATGAAATAAGTTTCATCACGTTCAGGATCAGTTATAATAAAAGAAGTATATATCTTTCCACATAAAGAATTAAGCAAAAATGGTTTATAGGTATTTAAAGGGAATATAACCCTACAAATTTCATATATTTGATTTTGTCTAAATGAGCATATAAGGTTTTCAAAATATTTGAAAATAGCTAGACTGAGGAGATCTCTGTTGGTTATGAACCAACCCAAATAAAGGAGCCATACATCTTCACACATGCCAAAATAAGAAAAGCCATTTTACATGATTTTATATGAGGAATAAAGCTAAAACTTTCATGGTTTACACTTTCCCTAATTCCTCTTCTTGGATTATAAAATCGTGGGTGCAACAAACTGCTCTAATAATAAAACGAACACAATCAACTTTATTTTTCTTAAGTTATAACCTCTATACATGAGCTCCACCTTAAATACTCCATAATTCTTACTAACCAACCATTCATGATTAAAATTTCATGAGAGAGGAATTCATGTGGAAAGAAGATAAATTAACTTAGCTCTTTTCCCAAAACTAAAAAAGCTTAGGGTTCCTTCTTAGGTAGCTCACTCTTCTCTCTCCCTTTCTTATTCTTCTTCCTTTCTTTCATCCTTAGCTCTCTCTTTCTTCTACTGCCCCTCATGTTTATCCTCTATAATCTACTCCTAAAAGATGATAAATTCAATTTGTAAACCTATTCTAACAAATCAAAATCATGGTGTCTCATTTCTATTGGTTGGAAATTCATTTTTCCTCTTTTAGTCCCTCTTCTTCACTCCTTCATCACCTCCATCCATCTCTTAATCCATATATGTTATTTATACTTTTAAATAAGCTCTAAAACACCATTATTTATCATGTAATAACATGTACACAGTATAAGATAATTTTCCATGCAATTATACAAACATTACATATATGTTTAAGTGTCCCAAATGCAATGGTGCAACTGTCATCCTTGTGCTTATCCAATTCACATATCTAAATGATCATCTATCTAATACGTATGTTCATGTGAAATTGCAAATCATTTATACAATGAATATGTTCATGTGAGAATGCTAATGAATAAGGATAAAGATGTTACAAGCTACTTCCTTAATATTAGGGTTAAGCCTCATTTAGTGTTCTATGATGGGTTTGTGATTGTCCTCTATCAAAGTTTCATGCATGCAAAGTGTAGGACTAATCCCTTTAATATCTGTTATGGTCCATCCAAAGGCTCTAATCCTATTTCTCAATACCCTCAATAGTTTTTTCTCTTATGTGTGGGTAAGCTCATTCAATATAATAACCATAAGGGTATTATCATTCCTAAATAATGCATATCTAAGGTGAGGTGGTAAAGGTTTAAGTTAAAGTTGAGGAATTTTAAGAATGGAAGGTAGGATTACCTCAATGTATCTCTCATAATCTAAAGGCTCAATAAGTGCAGAAGGAGAAAGGTCATCATATAATGCAAAAGTCAGGGTACTTGCTTCTATATCTTCTCCTATTCCATATTTACTTCATTTACCATGGTAACCTTTTTAAGATCGAGTGCCTCTTTTTTTTTTTTTTGAACATTTCTTTAGTGCTTTCCTTAATAATGTTAATTTTTAAGCATCACTCATCCTCTATTAGTTTTTTTATGGCCTTGTACATGTTGAAAACTACATCCTCATCTCTCACTCGTAATGTAAGTGCTCCTTCTTTAACATTAACCAAGGCACCATCAACTGCTAGGAAAGGTCATCCTAAGAGCAAAGACATCTTTATATCCTCTTCCATATCAAGAACCACAAAATCCACTAGGATTATGAACTTGTCTACTTTGATAACCATATCCTCCACTATCCCTTTTGGATAAATGATTGAGTGGTGTATTAGTTGAAGAGAAATCTTAGTGGGCTTCTTCTCGCCTATACCTAGTTTTTCAAAAATAAATAAAGGCATTAGATAAATGCTAGAACTTAGATCAAAAAAAACTTTTTCAAAAGAAGCATGGCCTATATCACAAGTTATAGAGAAACTCCATAGATCTCCTCTTTTAGAGGTAACTTGTTAAGAGGATGGCACTACATTTTTCGATTAAAATGACTCTTTTGCATTCCGCTAATTTGCTTTCTTTTTTTTTTTGTAGTACTTCCTTCATAAAATTTATATACTTTGGCATTTAGGAAAGTGCCTCCACAAATGGTATGTTGATTTGAATCATTTGAGCATATCTAAGAATTTTGCAAATTGTTTGTCCATCAAGTTTTGCTTAAGTCTTAAAGGAAAAGGAATAGGATATATATAAGGTTTGACTTTTCTTTAGCCTTACCTTCCTTGATAAGTTTTTCTTCTTTATATACCCTACCCTCTTCTTTTTGTTAAAGTTCCTTACCACTCTTTAAGGTGATGGCTTTCACTTGGTCTTTTTGGTTAGTTTCGAAATTGCTAGGTAAGGCACTTTGGGATCTATAACTAAGGGAATTGGTTATTTGCCCCATTTGGATCTCAATGTTATGGACAGAAAAAGTGTATTTTTGTTGGCTTGGTCTATTTTAGTCTTAAGTCTTCTCATATTCTCTTCATGATGATCAAATTTAGCATCAGCTTTAGTTATGAATCTTTCCAAAATACTTTCCAAGCTCGATTTATTTTTTTAAGATTAGTAGTTTGAAGGTAGGGGTTGAAAACTAGGTAGTGATCCTTAGTTTTTATGGGTTTAGGTTCATGTTGTTAGACTAAGAGAAGTTTGGGTGATTACTTTAACCCGGGTTATAGGTATTAGAATATGGGTTATTAGGTCGACTGTTAAAGTTTGCCACATAATTCATTTGTTCTTAGGTGAAAGGATATCTAGCTTGGCAATCAACACTCTTATGCTTATTTTCCTTATAAAAACCAAACATAACCTACAAGAAAGGAGAAGACATAACATTACGATTAAAAGCATTCAATTGTTTGGACAAGGTGGATACCTGAGCGTGTAAGGTCTAAAGAGCATCCATGTTATAAACCCCTACAACTTTCTTTAGCAAAGTCCTGTCATGAGCTTGGTAGTTATTGTTTGCCATTGTTTCAATCAATTTATAGGTTGCATCTATTATTTTATCCAATAACGATCCTATAATTGTTACGTCTACAGTGATCTTGATTTGCCCAAAGAGTCTATTGTAAAAGGTATACACTATTGACCACGTTGGAATTTGATGGTTTGGCACTTCTTAAGAGATCCTTCAACCGCTCCCAAGCTTCATTCAAAGTTTCCTTGTCTAATTGGCTAAAAGTGGTGATTTTGTTTCTTAGTTTGGTCATCTTTAAGGGAGGAAAATATTTGTTAAGAAAGGCTTAGGATAGTTATTCTTAAGTAGTGATACTTTTAGGTTCTAAAGAATTAATCCATGCCTTGGCCTTATCCTTAAGAGTGAAGGTGAAAAGGCATAGTCTTACAGCATCTGCAGACATCCCATTTTGCCTAAATGTGTTACAAATCTCTAAGAAATTAGTTATATAAGCATTGCGATCTTCATGAGAGATGTCATGGAACATAAGAGTGTTGGTAAGTATTTAAATGAATGTTAGATTGATCTCAAAATTAGTAGCATTGATAGTTGGTCGAGTGACAGCTAGCTACAATCCTTCAAGAGGTGGTGTGGCAAAGTCCTTCAAAGGTCAATCTCCTTGATTTGTAATCTCTCAAATTTGTTATGTTTCTCATCTTCATTAATTAACGGAAAGTTCAATTTCTAGATTGGGAAGAAGGAAATCTTCTTTATTTTCCTGAGTTCAAGTTCGAGTTATACACCTAAAATAAAGAGGCAAGAAATATAGCTAAAACAAAACAAAATTCTAAAGCAATAAAGAAATAGTAACCTAGTATTAAAGTTGTCGAGCCCCAATAATGGCATAAAAAACTTGATGTGACGGGTGTGTACTATATGAAAAGCCCTTAAAATGCAAGTACATAATTTTAAAATAATAGAGTGTACTTATGAGTATAGATATCATCCCACGAGGATCGATTTTAAGTACTAAGTATCTTGTATCTTATATTATCTAAAGAACTAATAAAAGATGATGAATAAAATTATAGATAAGAAAATCAAATTAAACCCTAACAGTAATAAGAGATAATCAATGGATATGAATGGCTACTTCACTTGGTGACCTTCTATTGGTTTCCTAATCCTTGTCAAATTGGTTCAAGCATCATATGCTACTATCGAGTCACTAAGGTGATCATTTAATCCCTCTAAAGTAGAAATTCACATACAAAAGCATGTTAAGCTAAAGGTTCCTCAACTCAAAAACTAGAAAGCAAGACTTTATGGATAACAATAGTTTGTTAAGGTTTTTTAACTTAATAACAAAATAAGGGAATTGTTGAAGGTTCCATTTTATTAAAAACATCTTTCGATTATCAATTCACAAAACTAAGATGATCAATGGCTAATTAATCAAACATAAAGCACTCAACAATTGAAAGCACAAATAATACAAGGAACCAAAAAGATTTAGATTAAGAAAACCAATATAAGTTATGCAAGATCCATTTATAAACCTAGCCAAAAAGAATTTAGTTTATAATGAGATAGAAAAAAGAAAAAAGACAATCAAATCAACCCAAAGAGTAGCCATGAACTTCTTCTTGATTCGTTTGATTACTTACACCTTCTCTCTCATACTTCTTGATGAAAAATCTTTTTCAACAATATTCTCTTCCTTAGGTTGATCACTCATGCCCTAGATCTAGATAAATTTTCTCCTTAAATAGTGCTCTAACCATCCTTTTAAAAAAGGAAGCTTGAATGTTTTCAAAAGGAAAAGAATCCATAAAGATCTCATCTTGCATTCTTTTACTTTAAAGAGGAGCACAATCGTGTACTTGTTAAAGCACAACTGTGTGTTTTTGCAAATCCCCTTTAGTTGTGGTAACTCTTCAGGGCACATGACCATGAGTTGAAACCGTACACCTTTCTCTGCTGCCTCTTTCCTTTGCTACGACATACAGCTATACACCTAAACCACATGGTCGTACTACTCCTTTTTCCCATAGTCTTTGTTTTTCTTCACTTTATAGCTATAAAAAACACCAATTTACACCCATTAGATCCATTAATATGTAAAATTCATTGGCAATGCATGTATTTTAGAAATAAACTATACAAATATGATAACTGACTATCAAATAAAAGGGCATTCAATAAGATTTTCATACATTCATTCCTACTTTTAGATACCAAAAATGGGCTTCCCAATAAGGTTTGGTGAGAAGAGCTTAAAGGACCATGTTTTCTTTTGGTTATGGTCTTTAACCACTTAGATTTGGTGGTAGGTTGCATTTAGAGGAATTAGAGCTTAGGTGATGAAGTATTCAGGGGAAAAGATAATGAAGAGGTCAAAATTAAAGAGAGGGAAAATAATAAACATTGGGTGGCTAGGGTTTGTGAAGGAAAATGGAAAGAAGAAGATAGTTTTTAGTTTCAATTTGAATTATATGAATATGTAGTTTGGTTGTGTAAAAGCTTGACATTGAATACATTAGTGTGGTATTGAAATCACAAACTATGTCCTAGCATGGCTATGTGCATGGGGGTGCAGTTTGGGTTTCTAAAGTATACAACCATGTTAAGTAAGGATGTAAATCAAATCAACTTCTACCTTTCTTACATTTGGCATTTGCAAAGAGGTGTAACTTGTTTGACCTTCTTCATAATTTTTTACCAAAAATATTGCCATGACTCTTACCCTGCATGGTCATGCTTCAATTCCTTGCACTTTTAGCTTAAAACTAAGACTCAAACACATAGAAATACGTACAGAATATAAAGTCTAAATGTATGAGAGAAACCATTAGAACAAGTGTAAGGATGAAAGAAAACTTTCATAAACTTGGCATAAAGGTTTTTATGTCCTCTTCCTCAAGATTGTAAACCTCAAAAAGAGATCATAACTTAATAGCCTTTATGTACCAAGAAGGGCGTTTGAATTGGTGGGTAATTAAAATTTTAAACTTTATAATAAAACAAAGAATGTTAAAGGAGATGAAAAAGTAATGACATAAAAAACTTTATAGTGGTTCGAGTGTTAACTAAACCTACTTCTACTCTTTAATTCTAAAATTAATATGTCACTATCTCACCAAACTATACATTAAGTTTTCCCAATCTTAGTGTTTTTGTCTCATGCCTAACTTAATACAACTTAGATGTATTAAGGATAAGGAGGATAAGATTCTAGTGAAGGAGGAAGATACTAAGGAAAGGTGAAGGAGCTATTTTGAGGGTCTCTTTAATTAAAGCTATAATTAAAACCTAGTAGGTAGGGACCATATCGCAATAGAGAAAAATGTGAATTATAGTATGATAATTAGGTTTTTTGAAGTTAAAGAAGCTTTGAGAAGAATGAAAATAGACAAACCATATGGTCTCAATGGGATCCCTATTGAGATGTGGAAATGCCTAAAAGACGTAGGGCAGCTTCATTAACTCATTTATTTAAAAAGAATTTGGTTTCCAAAAAGATGCCTAATGAATGGAGAAAGAGAATGTCCCATTCTTTAAAAATAAATGAGACATTTAAAACTACTCCAACTATAGAGGGATTAAGCTTATGACCCATATCCTGAAGTTATAGGAAGGGGTTGTGGAACATCACATTAAATGTTGTACATCTATCTCAATTGACCAATTTGGCTTTATGCCAAGTCGATCCACTATAGAAATAATCTTTCTTAGTAGAAGCTTAATGGATCATTATATAGAGATGAAGAAAGATTTGCATATGGTGTTCATTGATTTAAAGAAAGCATATGATAAAGTTCCACAAGATGTGTTATGATGGGCTTTCGAGTGCAAGAATGTGTTAGATTATTTAAGTAATAAAAGACATGAATGATAGGGCAATCACTAGTGTATGTACAGTTAGAGGAGATATGAGAGACTTTTCCATTATAGTGACCTTAAGTACTTATTTTTTCACTATAGTCATGGATGAATAGATAAAGGATATACAAAATGACATTACTTAGTGTATGATATTTACTAATGACATAATGTTAATAGATTAAATTCAGGTAGGAGTTAATAGGAAGTTAGAGCTCTAAAAAAGTACATTAGAATTAAAGGGTTTTAAGATATGTAGGACTAAGATTAAGTTCATGCATTATAGGTTTAATGAGGATAGTGGTAGAGACAATATAGGAGTGCAATTAAAGGGAGTAGTTATAGCCTAAGAATACACTTAAAATACTTAGGTTCAAGGATACTAACCATTGAATTAAAATGGGATGGACAAAGTGGAGAAATACATTAGGTGTTCGCAAGATTTCACATGAGCTAAAAGAAATTTTTTTTCACACTATAATAAGACCTACTATGATGTCTGGGAGTGAGTGTTAGGCGATAAAGGTGCAACAAGTTTTAAAGATTAGTGTTGCGAAGATGAAAATGCTAAGATGGATGAGTGGTCATACTATAATGGATACAGTCTATAATAAGTGGATTAGTTGTCCTGGTCATAGATAAGTTGAGGGAAGGGAGACCAAGATGGTTTGGACATGTGAGTCCTAAGCCTTTAGACACACCAGTTACAAAAGTGGAGCACATTAGAGTATATATAGGTAAAACCTAAGCTCATATGGAACAGAGTAATTCCAAATGACTTAAAGGCCTTACATCTTTTCAAAGATGTGGCCTAAGATCGCTTTGAGTGGAAAAAGCTAAGCCATATAGCCGATCTCAATTAACTTGGTTGAGGTGAGTTTAATTTTTTAGTGATTATATTAAAATGATAGTATTTTCTGTCCAAAAGAAATGCAAGTATGAAATTGCCTTCATTTTCCTTTCTTTTTTCCTTTCCTTTACACAATCCATACAACCCATCATCATACATAAATTTGACCCATTGTTCATCACTTATGAAATTTTGCACCATCATTAAAATACTATTATACTACTGCTACCATTAAAGTTAGTGATTTAGAAATTACAATTATTGTTATTACCATACTATCATTATTAATATGATAATCACAACCCAAACTAAATCGAATTGTGTTCTAATGTTGATCCAAACTACTAGTTATATGCCTAAGGCTAATTCTTGTAATGGATATTTTCTTAATAATGTCATGGTTGCTTTTTTATTAAATATCAATTTTATATTTTTTTATGGCTAAATTATAAATTTCATTAATAGTTAATTCTACCTAATGTCATTAACTATGTGACTTGATAGTCAAACCTTTGGGTATGACTTGATAGTAAAATCTTTAGTGGAAAGAATTTTATTCTAAATTGTCCCTAGTTGGTCATTATTGTTAGGATAATAATGAATGAGGGCAACTATGTATTTTGATTGATGACTATGTTTTACTAATTATGAATATGTGATATTAAGCCAAACACATAGAGACATGTTTAAAAAATATTGTATTAGATCGACCCATTATGAGAACGCTATGGGTAAATAGTCCTAAGTGATTTTCAAGCAATAGTATTAACTTATTCCTCTAACCTAAAAACTACCATGGATTCCAACATGATGAAATTTATGTTTTGATACAGTCCAACATTATCTTTAATAGGATGATTATACAAACTAATATTAGACATGAAGTAAATCATATAGCAGAATATGAGTGATTAAGAAGGAATTTGTACCTCATATATTTATAAGAAATATCTCTAGTTCCCTCAATAAGTTAGACTGAGGAGACTGCATGGCTATACAAAAATAAATTGACAAATGTTATCAATGTCATTTACATCAATCTACTTAGAGATTGAGAAATAATTGAACTATATAAAGATGGCATGATCCATGCCATTGTTCAATTAAGATATAATGTGATAAAAGGATTATCATACTATTTGTGAAATAGGTTAGGTCAAATCATTAACCTTCACATAATTTGAGTAGTCATACTGTCTTGCTAGAGGCCACTCATAACTTGTGAGCCATAATACGTTTTGGGCCACTACCAATATTGTATGAACCTATAGGATAGCACACATAGAATAGGTCCAAATCAAAATTAGGTTATACTACTCTAATTATAATTAGGATAATTAGAGTTATTATCTTAATTATTTGGATATCTATTTTATTTAAAAGGTTAAAACAGAATAGAATATTATCTTATATATGGCTTTTAAGATACAATGTTTGTATAAATATCTTAACGGTGAAGATATATATGCACATTTAGGGTTTTCTAATAGAAAGTGAGAAGATTCACATTTAAAAAAAAAATTAAAAAGAGTCATGTAAACCCTAGTGCTAGCACACTATACATATTGGTGGTAGCCTATTAATGTGGATACTTGTAAAGGGAAATCATTCTTTAGTAACATTTAGATTTGACTCCAAACTCTAGCTTGAACGTTACAGATGCAAACCTCCTCACTACGTTCCAATGATTTTGCATCTCTTATTCAAATCGATAAGATTTTTGCATCTTTCCTTTTTACTTGATTGAATTGCATGGATCCTTGATGGGTTTCTCATGTAAAAAAATGTTTATTTTTCCATTGTGCTCATTTTTTAAAACCCAACAATGGTATCAGAGCTATTTGAAAATTTGGTTAAATTGAGTTTATTGTTGTTCTATGTATAAGCGTTATATATGTGAATATGAATGTGATATTTGGAATTCATTTAAAAATTATTAATGTCAAATAGATTGTTTTAAGGGTGCATTTATTAATCTATATGAAAAATGAAAATAATAAATTAATTTGATTAATGTGTTTTATGGTTTAATATGATTAAATAAATTTAACAATATTCATTTGATTAACACCTTTTATTTTTTCTTAAGATTAGTAGTTAATTCGATTAACATAGTTTAACACGATTATTGTATTTTATTTCTCATCTCATAATCATAGAGGACTGTTTAATCGTTAAATTTATGATAATTTGTTTTTAATAGATTTATTGACGTTATAGGGTCAATTTAATCATTGTATATGAATAATCTATTTTGAACAAATTAACAAATTCTTCAAATTTGTTTAAGTGTTAAGCAGTTATTAATTAGCTCTGCTATGAATAGATTAGTTAATCATATTAATTAAAACTAATAAAATTTAGGTCGTAACTCATGCAAACAAATGAAGTAAATCATTTACTTCTCAAGGGCATTGCCCTCGAACCCCTACTCGCTAATCGGCCAACAGGACCACCGCCTAAGGCGCTACCCCTAAGACTCTATAAGAGGGCTACCCCTTAACCCCGAATGGATTTTTCACATAAGTTGTTAATTACCTAACATAATTTGTTTAACATATGTGGATGTTTTATTTATGTGTTTTTGCATGGTGCATGGCATGACCCTTTAGACCAATGTGATAGGATTTTTTATTTCTTTATTTGAAGGGTTGTAATTTTTAAATATAGCCTACATGTCATTTATTTTTATTGTAATCATTTATATTGTTAGTAGTAATAGAATAGTGCAAATTATAATAATGTAAATTACAACTTGTAATGGAGAACTTCAAGGCATAAGATGGTGATTCTCATGGCATAAGATGGTGATCTTAAAGGTATGAGGTGGAGACCATTGATGGCAACCTAGGCAAATCAATAGGGATGGAGATTTACCCCTAGGATTAACCTTTTGATTTTTATATTGGCTTATGAAGTTTAATTTAGATTATTGGTCATGCTATGATACGTTTTTTTTATTATTATTATGTATGGATGTTTATGATGCAATGATGTGATGTATGTGATGCAACATAAAATATATAATAGGTTAAAAAACTAGTAAAATCCCTCAACAAGATTAAGTCATGAAAATGTCTACCATGATTCAAACACTTTTCAAGACTTTGATTCCTAAATACAGGTTTTACCAAAACAAAGTATATCAGTCCATCTTAGTAAGACAAAATGGATAATGGTGATATCAATAAGTTTGAAATGATTAGACTTAACTAGGTTACCAAAATGGTTTTGAACCTAGGGCATTAAATGGGATAAGCCAAGACAAATTATCTAAATATGCCATAGTTATCTAGGAGTTACATAAGTTGTAACTGGCAAAGTGTTACCTACCTAAATAACCAAATTTAAAGTGGTAAGTCAAAGCTTACTTAGAACTAGGTGAAATTTAGATCTAGACCCACTAAAATTTCAATTATTGAAAATTTGAGGGTTAATGATTCGATAAAATTTAGTGGGAGTTAATATTTAATAAAATGATAAATGCATTACATATATATCTTTGTTGTAGATTATGGCTCCAAACAACATCCCTAATTTATGTTTGTGACCAATCCTTTAGAAGGATAAATTGAATGAGACAAACTTCCTTGACTAGTATAGAATCTTAAGAATTGTTCTCAAGACAGAAAGGAAGGAATATGTCCCAGATCAACCTATTTCTGCAGAGCTTGCTACTAATGCTTCTAGAGCCGAAAGGGATGATCACATGAAGCATCTTAATGACTCAGTGGATGTCACTTACCTCATGCTCGCTAGTATGGAATTAGAGCTTCAAAAGCAACTAATGGAAATGGAGGCTTATATTATGGTAGGTCATCTCAAGGAAATGTTCTAAGAGAAGTCCCAATTTGAAAGGTTCAATATCATTAAGGCTCTACTCTCGTGCAAGTTTGCAACTGGTAGGTCAATTAGTCCTCATGTTCAAAAGGTGAAGGGTCATCTTAAACACTTGCAGAAACTTAGCCTTATCATTACCCAAGAGTTAATTGCTAATAATATTCTCCAATCCTTGCCTGATGCATATGATGTATTCAATATGAACTATAACATGCATAATATAAAGAAAACTATTTCTAAATTAGATGGGATGCTCAAGACTGTTGAACAAAACATGAAAAGTAACACCAAAGAGGTTATGATGGTCAATAAAGAGAGAGGTATGAAGAAAAAAAAAGAAAGGGAAAGAAAAAGGCTACAAAGGACTTAAAGAAGCCCAAGCCTCAAAAGGAAGGAGCATGTTATTTTTGCAATGAGTCGGGTCATTAGAAGAGATATTACAAGTTCTATATAGATTATCTAAACAAGAAAAAGAACATTTAGATTACTACTCTAGGTATCCATATTATCAATGTCAATTTATCTACTTTCAAATCCATTTTATAGGTATTAGATATTGGAAGTGGATCTCACATTTGTAATAATGTGCAAGGTCTAAAAAGGAGTAGATCTTTGGCCAAAGGCAAGGCGAACCTACAAGTTATGAATAGAGTAAGAGTTGTTGCCTTAGCCGTAGGAACTTATGAGTTAGCTTTGCCTAGTGGACTTACTTTGACATTGAATAATTGTTATTATGAGCCTGCTTACAGCAGGAACATTATTTTTGTTTCTTGTTTGGACATAAAAGGTTTTGAGTTCATTATTAAGAATTATTAATGCTTCATTTCTTTTGATGACATGCTTTGTGGTCATGCTCATCTTTCAAATGGTCTTTATGTCTAAATCTTAAAAATAGAAATATTGAGTCTATTTATAGTATTGATGCCAAGAAGCATAAATCTAATTACTCAAATTCTAACTATCTTTGGCATTATCGTTTGGGCCACATAAATAAGAAACACATATAAAAGCTCCAACAATATGGACTATTAAATTCATTTGATCCTGAATCATATGAAACATGTGAATCTTATTTATTGGGCAAAATGGCTAAAGCCCTTTTCACAAGGCATAATAGAAGGGTCAATGACTTATTGGGCCTTATACATATCGATGTATATGGACCATTATGTTAAAATGCTAAAAGAAGTTTCTAGTAAGTCATTACTTTCATATATAATTATAGCAGGTATGGCTATATCTATTTTATGAAACATAAATCTAAATCTTTGAAATGTTCAAATTTTTCAAAAAAGAGGTGCAAAATCAAGTTAGTAAAAATATTAAAGAACTTTAATCAAATCGTGGTGGTGAATATTTAAGCTAAGAGTTCCTTAATCATTTTAGGGATTATTGGATAAGCTCACAACTAACTCCACTAAGAACACCATAGTGGAATGGTGTATCTAAATGGAGAAATATAACCTTATTAGATATAGTTTGATTTATGATTATTCATACTAAATTTCCAATCCCTTTTAGGATATGCTTTGGAAATTGTTGCATTCATACTAAACAGAGTTCCATCAAAGGTGATTGAAAGGATATCCCATGAGATATGGACTAGAAAATCTCCCAGTTTGTCTTTTCTAAAGATTTTATGTTATGAGACGTATGTGAAGCATCAAATTTTAGATAAATTGGTACCTAAATCAGAAAAATTCTATTTTATGGGATATCCTAAAGAAACTAATTCTATTTTGTGGGATATCCTAAAGAAACTAAAGGATATTACTTCTATAATCTTTTGAGAATAAAGTGTTTGTTGCTCGAAATGTTGTCTTTTTGGAAAGAGAGTTCATTTCTAAAAGAACCATTAGGAGTAATGTTCAACTCGAAAAAATTTGAGAAACACGAGATAATGTTGAACCACTAATAGAATCTCAACAAGATTTATAAGTAGTTGTTTAACTTGTATAAGTAGCACAAGCTGCAAGAAAGTCTATAAGAACATGTTAAACAACTGAGAGATATGGATTTCACTTAACTAATAGTAAGGAAATGAGGCTTGTAAACCAAAACAAGCCCACATCCTATCAAGAGGCTATGGATAGTCCAAACTCTGAGAAATGGCTATATGCCATGAGATTTGAAATGCAATCCATGTACGATAATCAAGTATGGACTTTGATTGATCCACTTAATGGTTTAAAAGCTATTAGGTGCAAATGAGTTTTTAAAAAGAAAACAGACATGGATGGCAATATGCATACCTATAAACCAAGGCTAGTTGCAAAAGGGTACAAGCAAAAACATGGTATAGACTACGATGAAATCTTTTCACCAGTTATTATGTTTAAATCCTTTCAAATTATCCTTGCCATAGCTACATACTATGATTATGACATATGGAAAATAGATGTCAAAACAACATTTCTTAATGGAAATCTCCATGAGGATTTGTATTTGACAAAACCATAAGCTTTTATCAGTCTTGAGAATTCTGGAAAGGTTTGCAAGCTTCAAAGATCTATTTATGGATTGAAGCAAGCTTCTCAAAATTGGAATCTTTAATTTGATAAAGTGGTCAAATAGTTTGGCTTTATCAAGAATAAAGATAAGCCTTATGCTTACAAGAAGGTTAGTGAAGCGCAATAATTTTTCTTATGCTATATGTTGATGACATATTACTCATTGGAAACGATATTCATAGCCTATAAAATGTTTAATTGTGGTTAAGAAAATGTTTTTCAATGAAAGACTTAGGTAAAGATACGTATATTTTAGGCATTAAGATTTATAGGGATAGATCTAAAAGGCTTATTAGCCTAAGTTAGAGTACACATATTAATAAGGTATTAAATAGGTTCATTATGCAGGATTACAAGAAAGGATTTTAACAAATGTCATGTTGCATAACTCTTAGCAAGACTTAATGTCCACAGACACAAGATGAGCAAGAGTGTATGAGTAAGATTTAATATGCTTCTACTACTAGATTTATCATTTATGACATGTTATGTATTCAAACTGATGTGTCATATACATCGAGTACAATGACTAAGTACCAGTTAAATCTAAGTGAAAGTCACTTAATAGCTGTTAAGAATATCCTTAAGTACTTAAGCAGGACTAAGGATGCATTTTTAATATATGGAGCATAGGAAGACGAGTTAGTTGTAGGTGGTTACATAGATGCTAGCTTCCAGTTTGACAATGATGACTTTTGATCGTAGTCAAGTTATGTGTTTTATTTGAATGGAGGAGTAGTAAGCTGAAGAAGTTCAAAGCACGACACTATGGTTGATTTTTAAACAAAAGATGAGTATATAGTCACCTTAGAAATAGATAAGGAAGCTATTTAGTCAAGAAATTTATCATTAGACTAGAAGTTATACTTAACATTTCAAATCCAATGGACTTGTATTGTGATAATAAAGGAATCATAGCACAAGCTAAGGAGCCAAGATCACATCAATGATCTAAACATGTACTCAAGCATTTTCATCTCATTCAAGAGATCATTGAGAGGGGAGACGTGAAGATATTATTAGCCCTTATGCACTAAGAAAGGGGGTTGAATTGGTGAGAAATATAAATTTTTAAAAGGAAGGATAATAATGCAAGTTTAGAAGAAGCAGTAGAAGAATATAACACACAAGAGTTTATAGTGGTTCAGGTGTTAACGAACCTATGTCCACTCCCCAATTCTTTTAATTAGGAATTCTAGTAATGCTAAATGGCATTTAACAAGCTCACACCAAACTTTACAAGTTGTGTTTTATAAGGCTCATACATAACCTCATAAGTGTTTTCCCAAAGACTTACACTTAAACCTATACAAGAGTTTTCTATCGCTCACTCTTAAACTCAATCCTAAAGGTGTTTAAAGGTTCATACCAAAACTTATACAACTCAAACACAAAGAGTAAATAAGAGAAAGAGACTTGAGAAATAAATTTACAAGAGTTTGGCATTAGTAAATGCTATTATCTTGCATTTATGTTCATTTGGTGGAGTATTTATATGTTACTCATACTAAAGAGATGTTAAAGACAAAAGTAGCTCCATATCTCAAAGGTTGGTGGAAAAACCTTGCATTTAATACTTGTCAAATAAAAGTCATAGTCCAAATAGAAAAGTCACGATCGGGATTCAATATTTGCTTTGGATTTTGCTTATTCATGGTTGAGATCTTCAACTGTGTCTTTATTCACGGTTGAGATCTTCAATTATGTCTAACAGCTAGTACACGTCGCATTTCAACATTGGCTCACCCAAAGTCATTGGATCCCTCTAGGAAGAATTGAAGATCACAAGAGCTATAAGTAAGTCACAAATGCTACCTTAGTCATGCCAACTAACTTTGGTGTTACTAGCCATTGCGAACTCAATTGGAGTTTTGGAGAATTAAAGTTATAAATGTCACAGTTGCAATAAGAAAGATCATCATTGTGATTTTTAGATCTTCAATAAGCCATGTGACATATGGCTTGATCATACTAGAAACTTAAGTCCCTACATGATCATTTGAAGGTTGCGATCACTATGCCTACTGCAACTAAGACTGCGAGTCAAACTAAACTAAATATGTCATAGCATTTTTGGAGTAATGATCATTATTTACTAGTCGCAACGCGATTTATGGATAAATTTTGAATCCATGCTCCGTTTGACTTCTAATGAGATGTTATCCCCATTTTTGCATTCAAAACACTTAGAATTGGAATAAGAACTATTCAATCTATGTTGTCAAGATCAAAAGAGAGAATTGGCCTAGCTAGGTTTAACCAACCAAGTCCAACATATATGTAAAGAGTCAACCAATGACAACATTGATGATCCATTCACCAAACTACTATCACAGCCATAGCATAAGAGTCATGCTAGGTCAATAGGTATTAGATACCTTTTTTATTAAGCCTAATGCAAGTGAGAGACTGTTTGTTATGTGCCCTAGGCTAATTCTTGTAATGGATTTTTTTGTAATAATGTCGTGGTTGCTTTGTTATTGAATATCTCTTTTATATTTTTTTACTACTAAATTACAAATTCCATGAGTAGTTAATTCTACCTAATGTTATGTGACTTGATAATAAAACCATTAGGTGTAAATAATTCTATTCTAAATCGTCCATAATTGGTCATTATTGTTAGGATAATAATGGATGAAGATTAGTATGTATTTTGCTTGATAACTATGTTTTACTAGTCATGAATATGTGATATTAAGTCAAACACATAGATACATATTTAAGAAATATTGTATTAGATTGGTCAACTATGAGAACACTATATGGATAAATAGTCATAAGTGATTGTCATGTAATAGTACTAACTTAATCCTTTAACTGGAAAATCACCATAGATTTCAATATGATGAACTTCATGTTTTGATACAATCACACATTATCTTTAACAGGATAATTATACATACTGATATTAATCATAAAGTCAATCATATAAAGGGATATGAGCGATTAAGAAGAAATTTGTCTCTTATATATTTATAAGAAATATAACATTGGGCCCCTTGATAAGTTAAACTGAAGAGATTGCATAGCCATGGAAACATGAATTGATAAATGTTATCAATGTCATTTTACATCAATTTACTAGAAGATCAAGAATTAATTGAACTATATAAGAATGATATGATCCATGTCTTATGTTCAACTGAGATAAAATATGACAAAAGAAATATAATACTATATATGAAATAGGTTAGTTTGGATTATTGACCTTCACATAATTTGGTTTGTCATAATGTTTTGTTAAAGGCCACTTCTGACTTATGAGCCAAAATAGGTTTGGGTCACTACTAACATTATGTGAACTTACAGGGTCACACACAAAGAATAGACCTAAAGTGAATTGGGTTTTTCTACTCTTTTTGTTTATAATTAAGAAAAGTAGAGATATTATCTTAATTATTTAGATATTTATTTCATTTTAAAGGTTAGAATGGAATAGGATTGTTAGCACTAGATTTTGGGACTTAGGATGGAAGCCCTTGAAGAAAATTACCAAATCTATTACCTATAATGCAAAAGGAATTACTAAAGAAAGAGATCAAAGGCCCTAGGAAACCTTAGAAAAGCTTGAAAACCCAAGCCTAAAATCAATCCTAAGACCAAACCCAAAATTAAGCCCAAGACTAAGCCCAAAACTGCCTACCAAGCTTAGTGGGTTGTACAACCCATTAAGTAGGGTTGTACAGCCCACAAAGTAAGGTTATACAGCATTCCCTTAAACTCTAGTCTTGAGAATATTCTGAAACTTATACCGCCTTAAACCCTAGGGGTGTATAGCCCTAATAGGGGGTTGTATAACCCATTCTTAACTGTACAGCTCTCATACAGACCCTAATTCCATAATATTCACCTCCTTATCTATGATTGGATATGAACATACTATAACCAAAACCATTTATGGCTTTGGTGCACCATTCTCCCTCTATAAATACCCTTCATTTTCAAAAGGGATATGAGGCTTAGAAATCCTAAGGTTACTCTACAAAATCATTTCTCAAAGCACATTTAATACATAAACCCTAACCCATTCCAATCACTTCCAAGGTAGAACTAGGCCCAATCTCTTTACTTTTGTGCATTCCTAAGGTGTTTTGGAGGATATTATTGAACTTATAAGCCTCTAAGGGCATAGAACCACATAAAGGCATTCAGGAATTCCCCTTTCCCCTTCCTCTTCTTCTTCCCTTTCTTCTTTCTTTTTTTATTTTTAAAACCTAGGAAACAGAGGTTGTACAACCTTGTTTATTGGTTATATAACCCTCATATTAGGTTATATAGCCCAGTTTGCCTAGTACAAATGATTTTTCCACTTTTGGATTCATCTTTTTTAAACCCCTTTTTCTGAGCTGTTCTAATGTTCGAATAGCAAAATAAGGGGATGATAAACATCCAAGGATCCCTATTCATATTAAAAATGGAATTTTTGGGTGATTTTCAATGGTTTACAACCTTTCTTTGCATAATACTTTATGTTCCTTTATTTTTAATTTAGTGTAGTGTTAAGTTTCTATTTCATATCTCTTTTTGATAGTAACAAAGTGAGGGGCTAACCACTCCTAAGATCTTGAGAGTCATGCTTTGTTTGGTTATATTTTTTTATTATATATTTCTTGGTGCTACTAAAAGCATGTTTTGGCCTTACAATCCCTTTTTGGGATGGTATTCCCATCTTTGTGAGGGTTGGTAGTGCCTATGGATGTCATGCTCTTTTAGAGCTACATAAGGTAAGGATTCATCAATCTTATGATCCTTCTTGTGATGAGTTTTTTTTTCTTAAACCACTCAATATCCTCCAAATGCTTTACATTGCATGTTCTTTTCTTTTCAAGTTCATAACTTATGCATTTCTATTTTGTTTGTTTGTTGGATGGCTATGTGGAAATATGATATTGTGGACTTAGATGCATATCTAGGCACCTTTTGCATGAGAGAGATGGTAGTATGTGTTATATTCATCTCTTGTACTCTAAGTTCATTTGATTTGTTTCTACTTGTTTCATGTACTAACTTGTTTTCTTTCCACTTGACCTATGTTTTATGGACTAATATGTGTTCATTTTTACAAGTTAAGAAAGCTAATTAATGCATGTTTTTTTATCTATTTAAGTTCATTACATAATAATCCTACCGTTGAATATGTATCCTCGATCCCCACCGTATATATATTATTTATTGCTTTCCACTTCTTACATATCATTCATGCATTGCATGCTTTATTGTAATGATTGATGGCTTATTTTGATGGACGTGCCTAGGTGGATAAATAGGAAATTTATTAATAAAGGCAAACTATAAAAATGAACGAAAGATGATCAAAGGTTGGATCCCAATATTCAGGTGTTTGGAGCTACCTAACCTCTTCCCCAAGTCATACCTAATTTTCAAACCCAATCTTTGATGGGGTGAAGATGGAATAGGCCTTCTAATTGACTTAGGATAGGTTAAGATTTTACCTTCCCTATATTCTTATCTAGACTAAAGTTGAGTGGCCACTCCACATTCCCTAGTGGTGGTACCAACGTATTATCCCACTTTTGGTCCCCCAATGACTACCATTTTAGACTAAGGAGTTTGAAATTGTGCAAGGCCTAAAAGGACCCCTCCCCCCTTCCCCCCACCGGGGGGCCCTTTCCGTTGGTCTAATCATGTACTATGATTAGGGGTTATTTCTAAGGTATGACCCTCGTCCTCTCGATCCCTCGATAATCGATAAAAGATAGGAGTCGCAAGCAATATTTCACTCATTTGAGCACAGCCATGAAACCTTAAGGCGCTCATAATGGTGACTCCACTAAAGACTAATAGAGCTTACTTTCATGAATCCTTGGTTCATATTTATGTTTTTCCTTTAACAATTAATTTCTCTTTGCATTCATGTAGCCTTCATACTTCACCATAGGCACTAGATGCCCTTTAGTTGATTGATGGGAGCTTGAGACTTAAGCTCCATTCAAGCTTAAGAGATGGTGAGGAGGATTCATCACTCCCAAGCCAAGTACCTTTGGGTATGCCAAATAAGGGGTACACGACAATCGACCCCCAAGCTTGTGGGAGCCATTAACTCTAATAACCCTTTTAAACCTCTGATCAATATGTAGGAATTTTAGAACCATGGAATAGCCTCCCCCTTCCCCAAATGTTTGCATTTTTAATAAAGTAGTGGTTTGAGATTAGAAGTTATGGAATTATGGTCATATTTTAAGTGCACATGTTTACACTACTTCAAAAAAAGTACCCTATTGAAGACTAAAATGAAGGATTTTTTTACTAGAAAATTATAGCCAATTGATTAAGATAATTGGCCCACATGTAGTGCACAAAAATTAGTATCTTATAACTCATCCAGAAGCATAATTTTCAAGCTCTTACCATCAAGCCTTAAAACATACCCACTTTCTTTGTAAATCTTTACCCTTCATGATGTGCACTTAGAGTATGATCGTGTTTCATCACTTTTAGACTCACCACCAACTTTGGTTGGTCCAAGAGACCTCCAAATTCAATAACCCATATTGGTATTTGAATTGAACATTTATCTTAGGAAGAGCCTTTATACCTACTTGTGTAGGAGAAATTCGGTTGAAAGATGATAAGTTTACTTTTTCCCTATGTATCACTAACATTCATGCACACATTCATTTGTTTGGCATTATAACATTACATTTGCTTTATTGCTTTAAATTCTTATAACTTGTAAATAAAGCAAAACAACTCACAAGCATCATAGAACTTAGTTAAGATGGGAGAGTTAAAACTCTAAGAACTTAATGGAAGGATTAAAGACATGATAAAGATCAAGGTAGAGTTGGTAGTGCATCAGTATATGGACAAGAACCTAAGAAGGATAGTTAAATAAATCTTGATGGATGGTTTGGCACTAGATAAGCTAATTAATAGTGGGATGGAGTCACATGTCTATAAAGCTAAAGCAGATGAACCTGAAAGGAAGTTAGGAAGCACAAGACCTTTTACTAACACGAACCAACCACTGTCTAAAAAATTTAAAGAGCTAAAAAAGAAAGGGATGCTTAAACCACTTGATCCTAAGCCTTTGCCAAACCCATAGCTAAAGGGCTCTATGCTAAATGCCTTTTATAGTTTTCACAAAGCCCATGGTCATAACACTAACACATGCAAGCGACACAAGAATGAAATCCAAGATCTCATTGATTCTAGCAAGCTATCAAACTTTGTATTCCTAACTAATCACCCTAGCACTAAGCCCAAAATAAGTCTCAACTCTTCTTATGGTCAATTTTTGATTGCTTCTAACCAATTATTGATTGATACCTCTTCAAGCCTAAAAGTGAAAGGATCACTCTTAACCTTTCAAGGGGCAACCTCTTACGCCAAACCCAGTCAAAAGAAGCTTAGGGGAAATCTTATTACTATGAGTTCAGCTAACACACAGAAAGGAGAAGGAGCGCAACTTAAGCAACCTTTACATCATAAACAATTCAATGTGAGAAAAAAATAAGCAACTAACAAGAGCTCAGGGGATTTTCTAAGCATGCGGTATTACTATCCAAAGCCTTGGAAAGACTCCAAAAGGAAGGGATTCTATATCCTTTGGACCTTAGGTTCCTACTAACTCTCTTGCCTAAGAATTATAATGCTAATGCCTTATGTGCTTTCCACCAGGGTGCGAGTCATCACATAAATCAGTACTAAAGGCTTCATCATGAAATCTAATGCCTTACTAATTTAGGGGTGATACCTAACCTCACAACACTTGATGGTTACCCGAGCCAAGATCATAAGTAAAAGTTCATTCCTCTAAGCAAACTTTCAGATGAAGCTCGTGAGGATTATAGAAAGGAAGTATTACTACTATCTATGCATCATGCACTAAAACTCTCAATGGATAACGATATGGCCATGACCATTTAAGAGGTACTAAAAGAAAATTTTAGTGCAAAAAGGCCCAATCGACATATAAGAGGGAATCGAACATAAGAAAAACTCATGACTTGGTCGTCCTTTATCTTAAACATAAGAAAAGTTAAAGGAAAAAAGGTTTACACTACATAATGAGCACAAGCCACCCCAACATTCCTCACTTTAACTTTAAGGATGCAGCCCTCACTAGACTATGGGACGTTACATCAGTCAGTGTTAATGCTTGAAGAACACTTTCCAGGATCTTTTTTAGAGTGGAAATTTGTCAGACCCAAAAAAGGAACCATGGTAACTTGGTAAAATGCTTTCTTAGCTCAATCTGTCTTATCTTAGCTACAAATATCTATATAGTTTGGTTATTTTAATGAATGATGATGCTGTTAATTTCATTTTTTTATTTGTTTAATCCAAATATGGTTATTGATATATTTGGTGACATAATGAAATACTTGGTATGAGAGAAAGAATAAAAAGTAAAAAGAAAGAAAGGAAAAGAAAATATGAACATCACAAAGGGTGGGTATTTATAAAAACAAAATGATAAATGATGCAAAAACAATTATCTCATAGCTAATGATCTAGAGAACAATCTCCCTAACATTTTATGTTGCCTCCTAATAGTGTTCTTTAAGAAGGGTTTACACTACATGAGGAGCATAAGTTGCCCTAGCATTCCTTCCCTTAATTTAAGGATGTAGCCCTCACCTGACCATAGGACGTTGCATCAGTCAATGTTGGTGCTTGATGGACACTATCCAGGATCTTTTTTAGAGTGGAAATCTACCAAACCCAGAAAAGGAACCACGATAACTTAGTAAAAGGCATAGTTTAGAGTTTCATTTTGCTTTCTTAGTTCAACTTTTTGTTTTGCTTTTTTAGCTCAACCTATCTTATCTTAGCTATAGGCATCTATATAGTTTGGTTATTTTAATAAATGATGTTGCTTTTAATTTCATTTTTTTGCTTGTTTAATCCAAATATGCTTATTGATATATTTGGTGGCATAATGAAATGTTTGGTGTGAGAGAAAGAATAAAAAGTAAAAAGAAAGAAAGGAAAAGAAAATATGAACATCATAAGGAGCAAGTATTTACAAAGAGAACCATCACACTAACATTTTGTGTTGCCTTATAGGAAATAAGGAAGAACTTGAGAGAGAGGAAGAAATGAATGGATTAAAAAAAAAAAAGAAAAAAGTAAGAGGGAGAAGAAAAAAAAGGAGAAAGTCCTAGTAGAAGATTTGAGGAAGCAAGAAATAAGAGTGAAAACCTATGATGAAGAAAGAAATCTAAGGAACAAATGTAAGAGGAAAAGGAGTGTGAGATAAGATAGGTGAGATCGAAGAGTGAGAGGAAGCATGGTGTGAAAAGCCATGATAAGCCCTAAGTCTTCCTTGGTACAAGAGGAAAAGAAGTGAAGAGGAAAAGAGGACATATGTATTAGGAAAAATGAGAAGAGAAATGTAAGGAAGGGCATATCGCAAGAAAATGACCCATGCAAGTAAGAAAGTTAGGGGGGAAGGTTCAATAATAATGTACATGAGAAATAAAATGGAGCTACCCTAACCTAATGTCTTGTCCCATAATTGAAGAGATCAAACAATAGGAAAAGGAAAAATATCTATGAGAGAAAAATGTTAGAGAATCTTGAGTGCCTTACTGAATAATACCATGAGAATACTCAAGTGAAGATTACCTAAGAGGCAATCAAAGAAAGCTAAAGAAGAGGAAAAGCATCTTAAAAAAAAAGGTGAAGAGGTAATAGCCGATTAAACCCCTTGTGATGTGAAAAAAAAACAATAAAGAAAAGAAAATGAAAAAAATCTCGCCAAGTGGAAAACTTGAAAGAGGCCATCTAGGCAACAGTTAGGGAGAAAGTAAAAAGAGAGTTGAAAAAATATTTGGATAAAAAACCTTAAAGGGCTAGCCAATAACAAACACCATATTTTACTACTAGATGTGTCATAACTACATTTGCTTTAAATGAATGACATGAAATTATGGTGTCGGCATGCATGAGAATGATCAAGCTACCCCTCTAAATAAAAAAAATAAATAAAAAAGGTTAGAAAAAAAAAAAAGAAGTGAAAAAACTCGTTAAGTCAAAACCCTAAAAAGGCAACTTAGGCAAAAAATTAGAGCAAAAAAAAAAAAAAGAAAAGAAAAAGAAGAAGAAAAAAAAATGATAAATGAAAGCTCATTAATTTGAAAACCCGTAAAGGCAGTCTAGGCAAAAGTTAAAGCAGCCAGCTAAGAAAGGCAAATTAGTCAAAAGTTTTTTTTATATATATATATATATAAAGAAGGGAAGTAGATAGCTACCATTGAGCTTTTGCACATATTTAAAAACCCATAGATCTATGTTTGTGCATGCATTAGAGCATTCCTCTGAGTCTAGCAGGTGTCAGACGCTAAATAGAGCTTAAGTTTGTATGGCTTTGAATTTGAAGGTGAGGGCATTAGCTTTGATAAGTTGGCAGTGATACCAAGGCTTTATCATGTGTTTCCTTTGGCTTTAAAGTTTTGGGGGCCTTTAACGTCCTTACTTGGTCGAGTTTTACAGTGCCCCTAAGTTGTTTTGTTTTGTTTTTGTATTATAAGCATTATGCATTGCACCATCATTCATGCATTAGGCATTATATGTTATGTAAGGTTTTATACACCTAATTTTATTTTAGTGATTATTCTTATTAAATAGTCCAGGGGGTAAGGAAACATGCATAATAAGGGATCATTAGCTCCTAAAAGCATGAAAAGAGGACACAAACAAGGCTCATGGTGTAATTCATCCCAAAACTTCCCAGATTGATGAAATTGAATTCTCACCTATCGAGGTAAGTATATAATAAAGCCTTATAAGAAAACTAACTAGCATAGTCCATTTCATTCCTTTTTCAAGATGCTACCATGAAAAGTTGAGAAGTCTTTAATAAAGTCACCAAAGACGACAAATAAGACCATCAGCTATGGTAAGAGCCATCATCATCATCCTGGTGTAAGGAATCAAAAGGATATGCCCTTAAGGAATGTTAAGCATAAGCCATTACTAGCAACTAGGATATGTATAAGCTCCTGAATTCATAAGACTTTACAGCTTGCTACGTAGATAGTATGTGCAACTTTGATAATTAGCTCCCTCACTACTATAATGTGAGACACTATGAGAAGTAAGTATGAGGCTAAAAGAATGAAAGAGAGTGTTCACATAGACAACATAGGTCTTATAAGAAATTTTAAAAAAGGGATCCTCCACATCATCAAGGTTGCATTCTAATTGCTCAGTTATGCTATAGAGAATGGGCACATAGAATGTCAAAGTTTGTACAATGATAGCACCTCCTAATCAAGGAAGAGTTTTTATGTGTAATATTCTTATATTAAAGGACAACCGATTGAAGGTGTTAATGTCGAGTTGAGCTATGCGATTTGCCTATATATACAATGAGTAAGGTAATAAATGGTAAGAAAGTTTGAGATGTCTCAAAGAATGATGCGCAACTAATAAGTGAAAGATAGGGCCATGAAGTTACACCTTATATGGCCTAAATGTTGGATGGCCTACCCCTTATGGCTTTGTTGAGAAGCTATTGTTCCATGAACCCTACTTATGTATCCTAGCAGCGTAAGACTATGACCCAAATCAGAAGTAAGCTCAACACCCTTCAAACCTCTAACGTAATGCATTGACATTGATGGATCCTTCATTAGTCCATGGTTAACTGCCCCTCCTTTCCCTTCAAAGATGCTTTCACACCTATTTGAACCCACTAAAAGTGTTATTATGTCCTAATGCTCATCAAAGCAAACATATAGTTGAGCCATGCATTAGAATCACCTTATGGCACAGTCGCCACTTACAAAGGAAGCAAATAAGTGAGGAAACCTAGATATGTGCATATAAATCATTTTATTGAACTAATACATGTTTTGCTTCTTTTTTAGGCCCTTTACCATATCAAGAGCCAAGGTCTCCAATCTTGTCCAGTGAAGATGCAAATTCTGAGTTCTAACTCCTTCAAGTGTCTACCTCAAGTATAAAGCACAAATGTGCGTATAGCATTAAGGTCTATAACTATAAGGCTAAACAAAAAGTCATGTTCACATGTCCATACCGAGAAGAGAGAGAGAGAAGAGCAAAAAGGAAGGCAATACATGCAGAATGATGACAGTAAGGGCTAAGTCATACCACTATGATCCCCAAGTAGGTACTAATAGTTGTTGCTCCATGCATAGCTAGATCCATCTAGCAGTGTAAGAAAACTAACACTATCCCAGTTAAATCAAGATATGACAACCATGTTCTCTTAAGGTGGCAAGAGAAGCACAAGTACAAATGTTTAAAGCATCAAAGAGCAAGTATAATGCCCAGTAGATGGATGGAAAGCCTCAGGCTAACTGATCAATCTCAACCTCTTTTATTATTGGTTGTCATCCTATATGAGGTGTCATAACAAAATGTGTCTAGAGACTTTAGTGGAAGTATGAACTTAGGCAACTAAATAATGTACTCCTTTTCTGAGAGATAAAATGAGAGTTTATAAAGGTCAGTCAAATGGGACAAGGCCTTTTGAATAAGTAAGGCTAATGGTTATTGAAAATAATATCGAGTTATCAGGTTGGTGGTAACCTCACCTATAGAAAGATGGAATGCATGAGTAGTGTCCTCCACCACTCCCAACATATTGTCATAGTTGTTGCATGATAGAGAAGTGTTGATGGATCTAACTGTTATATGCCGCTACACCATTCTTGGGAGTTCAGTATAACACTGCCTCATTTTGTGTATGTTCCCTCTGTTTCCCAAGAATAAGAATCAAGTTGAGAAGAAGAATGCATATGTCAAGGTTTAGAATAGAGTATAGAAAGAATAAATAAGGCAAAAGGATAATGGGAAAAATGGATAAAGATGGCCACATTCATGATAATAAGGTGCGAAAAATAAAACTATAGGGATCACAAGGGATTCACTAAAGGCATTATTGTTACGATTTCTGCATTCCTGCGGGTAGTTAAAGAGCATTAAGGCTAGGTGAATTGCCAAAGTCTTAATGGATTGTTATATCCTTTTAAGTATCCTTAATTTTTGGCTTACTATTTCTCACTTGTTATATCTATTCCTTCATTATTGCATTATTTTTCAAGTTTTCCATGTGATAAAGCTAAGATAGGAGAAAAAGGTGATCGACATTTCACGCCACAAAGCTACGAGAATAAAGTAGATAGAAATGGTTCAAGCCATATGAGAGAAAAAGCAAGAAAGGGACGACTACAACAATTATAAAGATAAAGACAATATAAGATGACAAAGCAAACATGAGGGCAGAAAGGTCATATGTGAAGCCTTTTGAAGGGGAAATATTGGCCAAGAAGATAAAAGACCCCACATGGATAAAGGAAAGAGACTTTCAAAAATGAATAATGATTCACACAGATAGAAAGACCTTTAGCCTCAGCCTAGTGCACATTTTGGAACTTTAAAGTGCAACCTGATGCACCTCTTAACTCAACTATAAACACTTGAGAAATAAAGGAGAATCAACTATAGAATTTGGTGAAATAGTTGATTTTATCAATTATGAAGGCAAACTAGACTCAAGAAATTTTCAAGAGATTTAGGCATAGTTTGTTAGTAACATCTAAATACTCCATCAAATAGACATGAATGCAAGAGATTTTCATTAATTATAGCCAAACTCTTGCAAATTTACTTCACAACTTCTTATTTTTTGTTTGTGAGTAATTGTTATTAGGTGTTGTGAGTAATTGTTATTAGGTGTAGGCATTAAACACCATTGTATTTAGATTTAAGAGTTAGCCTAGCTGTCAAAACTCTTGTAATAGGTTAAAGTGTGAGCCTTTGTAAAACACTTAAGTGAGGTTTTTATGTGAGCCTTAAAACACAAATTGTAGGGTTGTGTGTGAGCCATGAAAACACATTGTATAAGTTTAGTGTGAGCTTGGAAGCACCACTTTGAGTTGACTGAAACACCCAATTATAAAGAATTGGGGAGTGGACGTAAGGTTTGTTAACACCCGAACCAATATAAATATTGTGTGTTCTTTCTTTCTACTTTTCCTCAAATTTCTAAAGACCTTATCTTCCCTCCAAATTTTTTAGATTCCCACCAATTCAACCCCCTTTTTTTGGTGCTCAAGGGCTAACAATAGTAAAAAGGGCTTTATCTAGAATTGGCACTAAGATTAAAGGAATATTGGTTAGGAACTTTAAGGACCTTTGAGAAGCAAGTTTGCAGGCTAAAGAATTGAAATCTAAATTAAGAAGACAATATAGGGAAAGAAGAAGCGCCCTATCTTTGCCTCAGGCCAAAGGGAACAAGACAACAAATGTCTCTACCCAAGGCATTTGAGAGGTTGCAGGAAAAGGAATGTTGAAGTCCCTATCACCGAGACTACCTCCTAATCCACCAGCTAGAGGGTATGACACTAACACTCACTGCATTTTTCATTAAGGATCGAGTCATAACACTGATGATTACTACAAAATGAGATATGAGATTTAGGATCTCATCAATAATAAGAAGATTATTCCGCTAAATTTTAGAAGGCCTAGCATCTAAGGGAACCCTTTCCTAAACTATCATAATGTTCCTCCCTCAAATAAAAGACATTTATGATAAATTTAGGAATTTTGTACTATTAAAAAAGTCTCGAAGGAGGCTTGGACATTTGCACTATTAATCTTAAGAAAAGCTTAAATGAGGAGACAAAAGACGTGTGAAGGAAGAGAATGATTCACCTATAAGAGGAAAGTGATGAAGAGAAAGAAACTGGACGAGTGAGCCATGTAACTTGAAGTGGGAAGTACTACCCTGATAAGGATAGTCGAGGATTGAAGAGAAGATAAATGAACTCATTATGAAGGAGAAAGAGAATGGAAATCCTATTGTAAAATAGTTGAAGAAACTACCAATCCAGATCAATTTATGGGAGTTATTTATTACCTTTCAAGATCATAAGAGGGCCATGGTTGAGGCTCTTTCTAGCCTAATAATTTCTAGTGAAACCACTTTGAAGGATATCATTGCATTGATGACTCATAAATGCAAAATCATTTTCTCGAATGAGGATTTGCCACTAGAAGTAAGGTATCACAATCTTGCTCTATTCATTCAAGCTGAGGGGAAGGGAAGGCATACACCATGAGTGATAGTTGATAATGGTTTCAAGATTAACATTAGCCCATCAAAGTTATTACATAAGTTTATATTGTCTAATAAAGAGTTGAAAGCTTCTAATAGTGTCATTTGAGCCTAAAATGATAGTAGGAGGCTAGCTTTGAATGTGTTTAAAACCTTGGTAAAAAAAGGCATAGTGGAGACAATGGTGAAATTTACAATCTTGGATATTCCAATTACCTTATTGCTTTTTTAGGAAGACCATGGTATCACCCATTGGGTGGTGTGCCTTCCCTTGTTTGCCAAAAGTTAAGATTCATAAAGGAGAGATTGCATCTATCTATGTAGAGGTTTAGGAAATTGTATCAGCTTTAAGTATGCAGGAAGTCGTGTCAGAATAAGGACATTAGGAGAACAACTAAGCAATTTAAGGAATAAGCTCATGTCAAGACTGAGACCCTAATAAACCACCAAGAAAAGTGAAGCCTATTAAGCATCATTAAGATTAATGATCTTATATCCTTTTAGTATCCTTGAAGCATATGAGTAGCTTATGCATTTTGATTTGATTGTTTATCATCATAACATTATTTCCAAACCTATATGAAAGAAGGAACCTGAGAAGAAAACAAACAGTGAAACTAAGAGGAAAGGTTAAGTGAAATTTAAAGAATCAAAAAGGGAGAAAGCAATAAAAGTTAAGAGATAAGACAAGAGAGAAATCAAAGAAAGCAAAATCAAAGAGCCAAGACAAAGAGAGAAAGTTAAAGAGTGAGCAAAGCCAAGAGACACCAAAAGAATAATGCCAAAAGGCAAAATGAATAGAACTAAAAGGGATGCTAGAGGGTGAAACAGAGAAAACTCAAGAGAGAAGTCAAATGGCAAAAATGAGAACGTTATGGCAGAAACCTGAAAATGGAAGATGATATTTAACCTAGGTACTTGTTAGAAGGTTGCTAAGAAGCTTAGTACTTGCTCGAGGCTGCTAAGAAGAAACCCCAATACTTATTTGAGGGCTATTGGAAGAAGATGTTTAACCTTGGTACTTTTAAGAGGGTCGCCAAGAAGCTTAGTACTTGCTCAAAGGCTACTAAGAAGAAACCCCAGTACTTGCTCAAAGGCTACTAGAAGAAGATGTTTAACCTATGTACTTGTTAGAGGGGTGGTAGGAATCATAGTACTTATTTAAAGGTTGCTATGAAAAAAATCCTTGTACTTGCTCAAAGGCAGCTAGAATAAGATGTTAAACTTTGTTACTTGCTAAAAGGATACTAGGAAGCTTAGTAATTCTCAAGGGCTAATAAGAAAAAAACCTCAGTACTTGATCGAGGCCTACTAGAATAAAATGTTTAACTTTAATACTTGTTAGAGTCCTACCAAGAAGTTTGATACTTGTTAGAGGGCTGCCAAAAGCCTTAGCACTTGCTAAAGGGCTATTAGGAAGCTTAGTACTTCTCAAGGGATACTAAGAAGAAACCCCAATACTTGATTGAGGACTGCTGGAAAAAGATGTTTCACCTTGGTACTTGCTAGAGTGATGCCAACTTGATACTTGCTAAAGGACTATCAAAATCCTTAGCAATTGTTCGAAAAGTAGTTAAGGAAAATGTATCCTTTATTTAGTGTTCAAGTTTATAACTAATGCTTTGTTATGTCATGTCTAACAATCATTTCTCAAATGACGTTTTCCAAGCCCTACAAGGTAGGGGCAAACTGTTAGCACTGGTTTTAGGGACTTAGGATGCTAGCCCGATGACGAAATCACCAAATCTATTCCCTAAAATGCAAAATAAATTACCAAAGAAAAAGATTAAAGGCCCTAGGAAACCTTGGAGAAGCCTAGAGCCAAGCCCAAAACCAAACCTAAGACTAAGCCCAAAACTATCTACCAAGCTTAGTGGATTGCACAGCCCATTAAGTAGGGTTGTACAACCTACAAAATAAAGTTATACAGCCCTCCCATAAACCATAGTCCTAGAACTTATTCCCCTTTAAACCCTAGAGCTTTATAGCCTTGATAAATGGATGTACAACTCATTCTTGATTGTACAACCTATAAGCAAGCCCTAATTCTAGAAGATTCATCACCTTCTCTGTGATTGGATACGAACATGATACAACCAGAATCATTTCTAGCTTTAGTACACCATTCTCCCTCCATAAATACCCTCTACTTTGAAAAAGGAGAGGAGGCTTGGAAACCCTATGGTTACTTTGCAAAATCATTTCTCAAAGCACGGTTAATACAAAAACCTTAAATCCTAACCCATTCCAATCATTTCCAAGGTAGAACTAGGCCTAGTCTCTTTACTTTTGTGCATTCCTAAGGCATTTTGAAGGATATTACTGAACTTGTGAGCTTCTGAGGGCATAGAAGCACATAAAGGTATCCAGGAATTCCCTTCTCCCCTTTTTTTTTCTTTTTTCCTGTCTTTTTTCTTCTTTTGTTTTTGAAACCCATGAAACAAGGGTTGTAAAGCCTTGTTTATTGACTAAACAACCCTGTATCAAGGTTGTATAACCCAATTTGCCTAGTAGTCAATTTTGCATAATATTTTATGTTCGTTTATTTGTGATTTAATGTAGTGTTAAGTTTCTATTTTGGATCTCTTTTTGATAGTAACCAACTGTAGGATTAACTACTCCTAAGATCTTGAGAGTCATGCCATGTTTGGTTGCATTTTTTTTATTATATATTTCTAAGTGCTACTAAATGCATGTTTTGGCCTTGTAATCCCTTTTTGGAATGGTATTGCAATATTTTTCATGGTTGGTAGTGCTTGTGGATGCCTTGCTCCTTTAGAGCTACATAAGATGAGGATTCATCAATCCTATAATCCTTCTTGCAATGAGTTTCTGATAGATAATGAGAAAATTTATATTTTTTTCAAAAAACATTAAAGAGAGAGTCATGTAAACTTCAATGTTAGCACACTATATGTTTTAGATGTAGCTTGTTTATATGGATACGTATAAAAAGCAATCATCCTTTGGTGACGTCTTGATCCAACTCCAAGCTCGAGGTTGGGTGTTACTGGTGTAAATCCTTTCTCTACCTTTCAACGATCTTACATCTCTTATTCAAATCAATAAGATTTCCATATCCTTTTTTTTCAATTTAATCGAATTGCATGAATCCTTGGTAGGTTTCTCATGTAAAAAATTTTTGTTTTTCCATTATGCACATTCTGCAAAACCCAACACAAACCTCCGGCATGACAATCTTAAAAAGAAGCATAAACTTGTAAAAACTCTTGTGATTGGGCTAATGCCTTCATTGATAGTATTATCTCATAATGCAATCTACTTTTATCACAAATAGAGTTATCCAAGACAACATAGTTATAGCTTATGAGGTTCTTCACCACCTTCGAACTAGCAAATCTAACATTTAGCATATGGCGATTAAATTAGATATGAAAAAAGCCTATGATTAAGCTTGAATAGGGATTTCTTAAAAGGGTTAGAAGGACTAGGTTTTTGTAGGAAATTAATTCAATTAGTAATGCAATGCATTACAACTATCCAATGTTTTATTGTTATCAAGTGCAATCTTAGCAGTCCCTTTCAACCTACTAAAGTCTTAAGACAAGGATGTCTTTTATCTCTTTATTTATTCCTTGTAGCTTTGAAAGCTCTATCTATTATTACAAGATTTAAAGTTGAACAAGATATATTAAAAGGTATTAAACATTCACCACCTTATATGGCACTAACTTGCTCTATGTTTGTAGATAACACTATATTGTATGGGAAAATAGATATGGTAGAAGCAAGCACTTTAGTTGAAGTGCTGGATTGTTATAAGCATCAGGACAAGTCATCAACAAAGACAAGTCTAGTATATGCTTCAGTAAAAGAAATGGAGATCTAGGTGTAAATAGCCAAAATTTTAGAAATATATATCATAATGAATTCAGATAAATATTTAGGTCTACTAGCGAACTAGCAAAGATCAAAAAATAAAACACTCATGTTTATTAAGGAAAGAATAATGCAGAAGGTCTAAGGTTGGAAACACTATCTTCTATCTCAAGCAAGACGAAGGGTTCTCATCAAGCAGTTATGGCGACCACTCCAATCTATACAATGACAATATTGTAGTTTCCTAGATCCTTTTGTAAAACCATTGACGCCATTTGTGCAAAATTTTATTGGGGAGGAGGAATTTTAGAAAGGAAAGTTCATAGGAGAAAGTGAGAGGTGTTAACCAATAAGAAAGTTGTGGAGGGAATGGGATTCAAAGAAATTAAAATATTTAACTTGGCCTTGCTAGAGAAGCAAGTGTGGAGGCTTATATAAAACCCCAACAGCTTATAGGGACAAGGACTTAAGGCTATTTATTTTCAAAATGGAATTTTTTGGGCAAGCTAAGGCAGTAGACTATCATGGCATTGGAAAAGCCTGGAGAAGCCAGGAATGCTATTGCATACGATGTTCAATGGAACATGGGAAATGGCAAGAAAATTCTAGTATGGTCAAATGCATGGATTCTCATGATTCCATATTTTAAAGTAACATCAGTAAGAGAACAAAACTCATAAATCCTCTAGGTCATGGACTTAATAGATGCGAATCAAAGAGAGTTGAAGTCATCTCTTTTAGAAGTATTATTCAATGATGCATAAGTGGCAGCAATCCAAAAGATCCCCATCGGTTCCAACTGAACTAAAGATCAATTAGTATGGCACTATAATAGAAATGGGAGGTATACAATGAAATCGGCTTATCACACCATAAATGCTAATAGGGAAGAAGAGAATTAGAATAAAGAAAACAATGTAACAACTTTGCATAATCAAGGGGAGGGAGATTGGAAGAGATTAGAATAATTTATGGGCTGTCAATACAAAGTTAAGAACTTTCTATGGAGAGTGGCTACAAACTCAATTGAAACACAGAAGAATTTATATAATAGAAAGCTAGCCCAGTCTCCTATATGCAGAATATGCGAAATGGAAGAGGAAATAGCCAAACATATGTTTTTTCAAATGCAATAACATAAAAAGTGATTTGTTTTAGAGGTCATTTGGGTTACTCACCAGTCTGTGGAACAAACATGAATTTTCTCAAATGATGGAATTGCAAAGGTTAATAAAGGTAGAGTAATAATAGAAATTGCTAACTCCTGTAGGTTTATATGGAAGAACAGGAACAAAGTTTTGTTTAAGGAAAAAATAATCAAGCTTGAAACCACCACCAAAGTCTAACTCAACAAATCAAAAGGTATGAAGAAGTAAACCTTTTTATGTCATTACCTAAACTTCCATACAAGAACTAGAACATAAGTAAACAAATGGGAAAAATCGTCTTCCAGATTGATCAAATTCAACTCAGATGCATCCTAGAAGGAAAGACGCGATCGAGCTAGGATTGGTATCATAGGCAGAAATCATGAAGGCAAGATGGTATAAGCAAGGCCGAGAACAATCAATTGTGAATCAGCTTTGGCCAGGGAAGCCAAGCAATGAAGGAGGCCATCAAAATAGCTGTCAATAGAGAATATCGGAAAGTGATTTTAAGATACATTCACAATGCTTTGAAAAATGGTTAATCATCCCATGAAAATTAATTGGCAGATTTGAGTTGTGATAGCTAAAATCCTAGAGCAAGTAACACTCTTTGAATCTTTTCAATTCAATTTAGTGAGCAGGAAAGCAAATAATGGAACTAATTTCATTCCTATAT
>CATIWR010316614.1:0-19573 GCA_949677035.1 Omphalea diandra | reverse complement strand
AAATATAACGGTGCAAGTGTCATTGTCATGCTTCTACAAATCGCATGACTAAATGATCATTTATCCAATACATATGTTCATGTGGGATTTCATATCATTTATGCAATGAATATGTTCATGTGATAATGTCAATGAATGTGGCTAGGGATGTTACAGTATATTTGTCTTTGGTTTTTCTAAAATAGGTATTCCTGTAGAAAGGTCAAATTGATTTGGTTCTTGTGATCGAGGAGATTGGTCTCATTAAGGATAACGAATTTGACATTTAAATTGACATTTTCATCTTGGTCGTTAAGGGTGCAGATGCTAAAATTAGGTAAGGATCAAAAGAGGAGAAGAGAGAGAAGTGAAAGTCTAGAGTTAGGTTACAAGTAGGGGGTGTAAACATACTGAAACAACTCACAAGTTACTCAATATCAACTCAAAAAATACTTGAAATCGACTTGATAGCTCGAGCTCGAACTACTAAAGTAATCGAGTATACTGAATTCAAATATCAAAATATTTGATTTGAGAGACTCGTGGGTTTAATTGAGTTAGGTAATAAAAAGTAATTTTATTAATTTATCCCTTGAATATATCATAATTATAATATTGCTCAATCAAGTTTAATCGATTTATGTTTAATCGAGTTTATTCCAACTGAAATTTTAATTTATAGGATTCGCAATATATATATATATGAGGCTAAACAAGTTGACCTCGAGTATTCAAGTACTCGATTGAGTTTGAATTTCGAGTTTTAAAATCGAGTTCAAATTTAAGTTTGATAGGATTCAACCCAACTCAACTCGATTACACCCCTACTTACGAGGATTGTGGTAATGATAGTATTGAGTCATAGCATTCCATGTTGATCTGTAAATAAATTTTTTTCTTTTAAAGAGTGATAGTAGAGCAATGCAATATAAAACTTTACAATGTAAAATTTTAAGAAATGAAATTTTATATTTAAAAGAAATAAATTATAAAATCTCATTTCAAAATGTGAAATCAAATTGTTGAAACTTTAAATTTGATTAATTGACAGTAAATGCACTTTACTCGGTGACAATTTTTAGTCATTATTTAATATATATTATCTTTTTTCGAGTTCAATTTGATAGTTTTGAAATTTAGACTTATTGTAGATATTAACTTCATAAATTATCTTTCAATTATGAATATAAAAAATTACAAAATCACAATGAAACTTGTAAAATAGAAATGTAAATAAATACTAGTAAAGATCCGCTCTAAAATAGAATGAAAAAATCTCAAAATTTATCAATAATGATAGATCTGAGAACGAAAACTGAAAATGTCACTGAAATAAAAGTAACAAAACTCTTTATCCAATAGTTACAAAGAAATCAACAAATCTAAAAAAAAAAAAAAAAAACTTATTAAAGAAAAATCAAAGAAAAAAATATAAAAAATAACTCAAAAAGAGAAGAAATTGAGCTATCATTAACCATAAAATGCCAATGAAAACCCTTATTAATTGCTACAAATGAGAGAGATAAAAAGGAAAAAAAAGAGAAAGTGAAAGAAAAGGCTAATTTTGTTAATCTAGTTAATTAAAATATAAATAAACTTTTTATTTAGAGATATAGAAAGGAGAAAAAAAGAGAGGCTAAATAAATTTTTTTCCCCAATGTAAAAAGAGATGAATAAGTAGGTAGTGAGGCTCATTTCAATTTTTTTTTTTAAAATTCTGTCTATTATCTACTTTAATGTCTATGTGAAACTCTATTAGGCTTTAAGTAGGAGTGATTGAGTTTGATTTTGGATCGATTAAATTATCCAAAATTTGATCGAAAATCGATTATTAGAAAAGTGGAGGAATCAATACTAGATTGGAATGAGAAAATATTCGTTCTAAATTGAATCGATTTTTGATTTGATCTGGTTCAGATATCTAATTTGGTTCAATTATTCAGATTGGATAAAGATTAATAACTTGTATCATCCCGAATTATTATTTCAGTTCGAGTTAGTTCAATTATTTTTAGATTTTTTTATTCTTTTTAAATTCGGATATTTTTAATATAGTTAATCGGTCTAATTTAGTATATCCATAATTTGTGCTTACCCTAGTTTTGAGCAATGTAAGAATTTAATTGACTATATATAAAAAAAAAAAAGTTTCAACACATTCCAAGCTATTCAAATAAGTTGGCTATTCATATTACTGCCAATCCAGTATTTCATGAACGCACGAAGCATTTGGAGATAGACTGTCATCTTGTGCGTGATTAGTTCAAAGCTGGTTTTGTTCTTCCTCAACACATTCCAAGCTCTTCTCAGTTGGCAGATATTTTTACAAAGCCCCTCTCTGCTCCTCTGTTTGCTCTGACTCTTGTCCAAGATGGGCTTGATTGATGTTCATCAAGCTCCATCTTGGGGGTGGGGCTGTTAATGCGCACAATAAGTTGTGTGAGGGAGAGCTACAGCTGTATGAGCTGAGCTGACATATTAGTTTTGGATTCAGTTGGTAGCTATAACAGAATTTGTTATCAACATAGGGAATTGAGCTGGGTTGTTATTATTGTCTTTGTATATATAACCAAGAATAACCAGAGTAATAATATCTTCTTCTCTCATTTTCATTTCTTCCATTCATAATTTTCTTTGTTCTAAGTTTTTCCTTTGTCAATTCATTGCTTTCAAGCTTACATAGTTGAGCTTGTACAAGAGGCATCATTTAGAAATCGATACTTTTGCAGAACAGATGAGACTCAAAGATGAGAAATTTGAAGCTTTCAATTGGCAAATGCTAAGCATGGAAATAGAATAAAAAAGACTGCAGTCTCATGTTGATGGAGTAAACAATGATATTTCATAGCTTAGGCATGGGAATATGAAATTGGAAGCATTATTATTGGAAAGGCAACAAGAATTACATTCCTTGAAGGAGCAATTTTCAATGCAAGTAAAACTTCAGACTTGCCAGAAGACACAGTTAGATTCATCTCAAACTGACCCTCCTTTTGCCCTTGATGCTGCCAACAAGAAAATTATAAAGAGAACCTGCAGAAAGGGATCAAGACATAGAAGTAGATTTAATGGAAATGTCTCAAAAAAAACATGCTGAGAAGGAAGAAGAATCTGCCACTAATAACCAATCCAAAACTGTTTTCACTGTACAATCTCCAGAAAATGATTTTGAAGAGAAACAAGTTCCTGACCAAGCTTCAAGGATGGAAAAATGTGTGAGTCCAGAAGAGGTTGACAGTTTTGAAAAGTCGCCTTCACCTAGCGAACCATTGATAAAGACAAATAATTCACCATGAAGGATGGATCTTCAAGCTCTTGGAGTTTCTTACAAGATCAAGAGGTTGAAGCGGCAACTTCTACTACTTGAGAGACTAACAGGAAAGCAAGAATGTGGAGAACATACAGAAAACAATGATGGTGTGCAGAATGAGATAAAGAGCTTCCCATTACTGATGTCTTTGCTTAATAAGCAAATCAGCAGGTACCAGTCTCTCCAAGACAAAACTGATGAACTTTGCAAGCGGATGGTAAGCTCTATTATATTTTTGTGCATTTCAAAAATTATGGTTACTTGAATAGTTTTCTTTTCCCCTATTTAATTTTCTTTGACATGCCAATATTTGCATCCTATACATCTCTTTCAGCACTGTATTTGATGAAAATTATTAAGTTTTTGATGGGCAGTAGTATATTGATTTGCTTATTTCTTCTGAATCATTTACAGCATGGTAATGATGTAGATAAAAGGTGTGGAGATTCCAGTGCCGTACGAACAAAAGGAGAAAGTAAAACATTAGAGCATTTTCTTGAAGAAAAATTCCTGCTTCAGAGATACATGGTAGCAACAGGACAGAAATTGATGGAAATTCAGTCCATGATTGCTTCTAACTTGACAAAGTCTGTCAACTTTGACACGAAGCGGTTTGCTGACAACATAAGAACTCTTTTTCGGGAAGTTCAAAGAGGTCTTGAAGTTCGAATTGCTCGCATTATTGGAGATCTTGAGGGAACACTGGCTTGTGAGGGAATGACATGAATGAGGAGGTAGAAAGATAAAGAAACAACAACATGAAGATAAGGAAGGACAAAGATAGTCATGGTGTGATTTTCAGGTACTTAAGCTGAGATTTGTATTTAACTTTGTACAGGAAAGTCACATACAAGTTCATTATTATAGCATTGCCTTAAAAATCTTCTGATCTTGCAAGTTACAAGAAGGTGATCCATCAATAAGTACAATGTCAATATATACACACAATACAATCAATGTACTTATAGCAGAAAGGTTCTGCACTACCTCTTCTGCTAGCCCAGTAACATTTGCAATATAAATAAATGTTAATTATTTACATGGAATCCGTGTATGCATTGAATCATCCAAAGTCCTAAATGGTGATCCCATGATGGTGATAACCCAGTTTATGTGGTTTTGTTATACTGTTAAACTTAGTTTAGTCAGATAATTTACTTCTTTTCTTTAGTCATGGTACACTATTAATAAGTGGGAGTAGAATAAAGCCTTTCTGCAGATGTAACATCAAAATTGGAAGGAATGAAGGAACAAAACAATTCACACTTTTACTTCAACTTGATTCAACAGATTGAGATTTAGGAGAGCTGTGAAAGCAAACATAACTTACATTTTGCGGCAGAAGCGATCATTGTCCAGGCTTGTATCACCGTTCATCGGAAGGAAATCACCACTGAAAAAACCTCTCTTGATCACAGCCTGAATTCCACTTGTGCAGAGAATTGTTAATGAACTTCAAAATAAGAACTTCTCAGTGCATTAGCCTAAAAATATTAAAAATGTTAATGAAATTCTCAGAACATTAGTTTTTGGCTTTACTTAATTGTATATAAATTTATTGACACATAATACAGTCTATTCATAAACCATGCACACAAGTGTTTCTTATTACATAACCAATTAAAAATAATTTTTTCTTATCATTCTACTGTAATTGTGCCCAGCAATTATATTGCCGAGGAAGTATTTAATAATATGGGCAAAATCATTCAACAATAAGGGTATTTTTGGCATTGTTGCTTGATTCTGCTTCTGCTGATTTTAGAAGCGTTGAAAGCAAATCTGCTGATGCCAGAAATATTTTTTTTTTTTTGTTTGGTAAACCAAATTGTAAACTGTTGGGAGAGAATATATATATATTTTTTCTGCTTCTGCTAAATTTTAGTATGATTTATTTTGCAACCAATAAAGTTAAAGAATTATAACATAAAATATAGATTTTATACAGTAGTAGGAATTGTATAATTTTACAGTAAGTTTTTTTAAAATTGTATTTTATCAAAGACTCTTTAATAAAGCTAAATATAAATTTATTATTATTATTATTATTATTATTATTATATACAATTTCTATATTACCATTAAAGACTAAATTCAACTCAATTGAATAGTTAAATTTAAAATCTCCTAATGAAAATTTCAAAATTAATTATATATGTTATAGATTCTGATTTTTCAAAATTCTTCTGCTTCATTTGAGTCAGAAGTGAATATAATTAATAAATATTTGGAAACACTTGTTGTGGTCAGTTTGATTTTTCCATTTTAACAATAGAAGCTTAGTGGGCCATACTTATACTTCTTTGCTCTACATTTTTCACATGGTGAAACGATTTTTAATTTGTACAAAGGAGAACATAGCTCTGAAAAATAATTAGATAATAATCTTTTTAAATCAATAATAAGGTTGGTTTGTATTATGATTTTATTTTGTATTATTGTAACCATCATGTTCATATGGTTGGAGCTCTGCTCTCAATATCTTTTTTTTTTTTTTTTTGTGATATCATTGTTGAATTTTGTTGTTGTTAGGCTGTCCATTTTTCTTCTCTCATTTTTCTCTGATTTCTTTTGAATGTATTCTACTTTCTTCTTCACATTGAGATGATTGTAATTCTTTACCTAAGAAAATGACAAGAAAAAAGACTCAAATATTTATTTATTTGTATGAAAGTTTCATTCTACTATTGGATTGAAAAAAAAATTTTAATTTCAGTTTTATTATTATGATATTATAGTTAAGATTTTATATACTATTGCTAAAATTGGTAATCTGAATTGTCTATATATTGATGCTGTAGTTGTGAGTTGCGTATACCTAATTGAAATTTTTAAAATAAGATTATTGGATTAACGAAAATCATGATCAGTTAGTATATTGATCATATCAAATATACCTAGTATATTTTTAGATCAAATATTATCATGTGCCTAACTGGTATTTTACTCTAATGATAAAGTAAAATTATTTAAAAGTGAATAATAAAATTCAAATCTTATTAATATAATCTTCCTCTCTAATATTTAAGAATATATTAATATAATCTTATTAATATAACCTTCCACAGGGCATGGCAATGTGAAGAAGATAAACCTTCGCACGTAAAAAATATATTGGCTTGAGACACCATTATATATTTTTAGTCTAGTACTAATAAAATTAATTATTCTGATTACACTTTAGACATGTGAATAAAATTCATCCAACACAAAATAAATGTATGTATATAAATGGAAATAATCTTACCAATGCAATTGGCCACGAGCCTACCCAACTCTAAAATTATTAGAATTAGAAAGTTCTATAAAATCTAAAAGAGCAAACAGTTCCATTAATGCCACACATAAGATAGCTCGCCTTCTCTATCATCATTATGTGCCAATAATAATAATAATAATATATTAAGACAATTTGAAAAATAATAAGTAAATACTCTCTCTATTTTACAAGATCTATCTTTTTAAGATTATGTACTTAAATTAAGAAAACAATTAATTGGAAATAATTTCAATTAATATTGACTAATATATCCTTAATTGTCTTAAACTAAAACTCTATACTAATATTAATAAGAAAACGTTTAATTTAGAAGAGAGAAAGAAGATGATGATAAAAGTAAATTTAGAAAAATAAACCATTAATATTATATTGATAACGTAGAATGACAATTATATTGAAACAAAAAAATTTTTCTGAAATGAGAAATATGGTAAAATGAAGGGAGTACGAAACTTACCAATAATGAATGCACCAACAATAAAAAAAAAAAAAACAGAAATAACAATGTTGAAATCAAGGAGTGGTGTATTCAAAACTATACTTGTATGTATATATAGGATAAATAATTTACTAATACAAATAGGATAGTAGGGTACAATATTACAATAATGTACAATATTTTGGAATTCAAATTATAATAGGGAATATTTTGGAATTCAAATTATAATAGGGTACGATATTGCGTTTTGGTGAAGAAATAATAGATATAGGATCGTGATTATTTAATTTATGGGAGAGGAATCTTCCTTTTGTTGTTTAAAAAAAAAAAAAAACACAATATGTTAGTCATAGTGTCATAATTGGTTAGAATAATACCATAATAAATATAGGATTGCGATTCTTTAAATTTTAGATTTGTGGAAGATGAATCTGTCTTTTGTCGTAAACAAAAAAAACATTTACTAAAGTAATATATAGTAAGATAATTTTCAAATTTGATTAAAAAATTATATTCTTTTTTGTCTATATAGATACGTATATAATTTTAAAATTAGAACAATAATTCTATGATCATTTTTTATTTTTATGAAATTTTTTAGATTTGATTTATTTTTAATTCTAGCGAGGAAACATAAAATTTTAAGTTTTTATAATTATTTTTTTAATAGTTAAGATATTAGTAATTGAGTTAAATACTTTGACTTTTTAAATTTTTTCTATATTATATTATTTAGTTCTCTACTTTTATGTATTATACTAAAATGTTCTTTAGTTTTTTTACTCAATAAATTATAATATCATTTTGTTAATTTTTTTATTGAATCATATAAAATATATATTTTACCTTTATTTTTACATTAAAATTTTCATTTTTACTAAAGTCTTTTAATACAAACAATTAAACTAGAATCTTTTATATGATTTCTTTTTATTAGTGCAACAAACCCAAATCAATTGAAATTAAATCCAAAGTCTTTTAATTCTTGCACTTTTTATTAACTAACTCTCAAACCATGGATCTCAACTCAATAATTCTATAATATTATAGTTTACCTAGGTGTTCAAGAAGATTACTTTTGTGTTCTTATCTGTGTCTATAGTCTTCACTAACTCGATTGGATCATAGTAAATCACAACTATCCCCAAACTCTTTATACATGATCTCTTGCGGTATCCATGTAAACACATGGAAAGAATATCAAACAAGCAAGCTAGCTAATACTCCAACCACTATAGCCGGCCACTATGTATTCATATATATAGGAGAATCCAAAAATATAATTCTTATATAGGGTAATTTGATCCATGTGAATAAATTATAATTTGATCCTTATTGAGTACATATATAATTAAGTCCTTAATACTAAAATGCACCTTTCAATTAATTCTATACTTAATTCATTTCAATCTCTTATGTTTGTAATCCTTTAAACTTCTTAATTTGTTATGAGTTATAGTTTTATAACTTTTATTTAAAATTATATAAATTAAATATCTTAATTTATCATCAATTTTTTAATTGATCGCTCATGTTTAAAGATCATAATTGACGTCTAATTTACCAGTTATAATTACTCGATAATAAGTGATTTGATCATATATTTTAGTAAGTCGGTTAATAATGTAAATCGGTTCTTTCATTAAATGTATGACTCACTACAACTTATGTAATAATTATTTTTTAATTTTTTAAATAATTTTAAGATAACATTTATGAAATATACATAGTTTGCAAAGTAAACATGAGATATTTATTTTGTTAAAATATTATTTTTAAATATCTCTAATCGATGTTCCATCAAAATAGAATATTGATAATCCATTAAAATTAGAACATACATGTTTTTTCTTTCAAGAAAACTAAAGATCTATAAATAAAAGTATATAAGAGATACTTGAGATATATGCAAACGTGGATGCTTATTAAAAAAACAACTTCATTGAATGATCCATCAAGAATAACCATATGAAATATTTATGTGTTTATTATGTTTATTCTTGGAAAGTGGTGTGTAAGTAGTCTTTGAACTTGATTATTTTTATGGAGGAATTACTATATTTGATTTTTTATGACTTTTTGTCCTAACCACGGATCGCTCTCATAAAAATTATTTTGAGTATACTATGAACTAATATATATAATAAGAGATAAAGAGAAAATTTATTGGCTAAGTATTTAGCCACATTTCATTTTTTTTTTTTTTAAGTATTATGAATAATCAAATTCAAATCAATTTGAAAACACTAATAAAATGAGTAAAATTCTGTTCCTAAAAATCAAACCCAGGTTGTTATCATTGCCCCTATATGTAGACAACCAACGTCGGATCCTACCATTTCGAATATAAGAGATCCGAAAGCTTGTTTTGCCAATTTGTAATTATTAACAGAGTAAATCAAGAGGTTGAAATATTCAACCCTTATTAATTGTGAATTTAAGATTCACAATAAAAGTAATTTATTTAAAATTTTATTATTTAATTAGCCTTTATAAAAAAACAAAATGACGAAATATTTAACGTTTATAATAATACATTTCTATGTTCAAAATATTCTTATGCTCAATAATACATAGTTAATTTTCTTATATCACAATGAAACTAAATATTCTCTCAATAATACATATATAATTTTAAAAAACTAATATATATATATATATATGTATGCATAAATTAAAAACTTTAAAATCAAACTTTAGTGTGTGTCAATTAAATAATTATTATTTATTGTAATTTATTAAAATTAAAAAGTATTTCAATAAATATTCTAAATAACAACTTTGAATGTACGTCATGCAATTTGATTAATATCTAAATAACTTATTATGAGTATATATATATATATATATAGTTAACTTTTCTGTCATGATTATAATATAAATTCTTTAATTTTATGTATTTGATAATTAATAATATTTTTAAAATTAATAATTAAAATTATATAAAATTAAATATTATATTTAAAACTTAAATTATTATTCGTGCCAACCGCGGTATAGGAATAAAGTTCTGTAATATAGCCGGCATATGCACGACACGACATATAATATTTTTTTTTAAGTTATTGTACCTTCATTTTTATCATATTATCAATGAAATAATATCTTAAAATTAGCCTCATATGTCATAATTCAACTCCGACATCTTGTAAAAAAACTTTAATGTATTAAAAGAAAATACAAACATTCTGATTAAATTCAATATTATTTCAATGATCAGCTTAGCGGTGAATATTATACTACTAGATATGATATTGTAATTAATATTATTTTTAATTTAATTAATAAATTTATCAATAATTATTTCTTATTTTAAATTATTTTTCTTTTTAATAAAATTATATGTATTTCTTTCTTTTTCATCTTAAAAATCACAAAAGAAAATGGATTTTTATCATTTATTTATTTTTACTGAACCAAATTAATGGAACCCATTGAATATTGGTAGATTGGTAGAGAAAACAAGTGCCCGACGTGATCAGCCATTGTACAGTTTCTCCATGACTTTTCAGAGCAAACAATTGACTCAATATACGCTGGTTGGTGTTGTTTCATTTTACACTTAGAAGTGTTCGGTACTTCTGCGTCCGTTTGACTTTTTATTTTCTTTTTAATTTAATGTACAGTATAATTTATATATTTTATATTTAATTTATATTTTTGCATTAATATTTTTTAAAAACATTTAAATGCTATTTGAATAATTTCAGTTAAATAACATTTAATTTAAAATTTTTAATATATCATTTTATCATTATTTATTTGTTTTTATATTTCTTTTATTCCAAATTTTCAAATCGAATTTTCTTTTTCATTAGTCTCAAAATATAATCCATTTTCTTTTTTTATATTATAGTTAATTTACTAATTACTCATTATACTCTTAGTTTATATTATTATAAAAATTTATAATATCAAATATTTAATGCACTTATGAGAAAAATGAACAAAATTAATTTTTCGATGACAAACTTCAGTAGATTAGTAATTGTTTGGCACGTATTTTCAAAATAAAATTTTTTTAATAAAAAATTTGAAATCTTGATTTGCTAAATTCATTTATTTGATTTATATTAGGTAATTTGTAATATTAATTATCTTTAATTTTTATTAAAAATTAATAATTTTAAAATATTTGTTACTATTTATTTTAATATGAATGTGAATATATATTTTTAAAAAAATATATAAAATTAATTATTTTAATTATATTTTTTATTAAAAAAATAGACTGAAAATTTAAAATGAATGAAGTAATATTTTCATTCATTATTCATATTTATCATAATATTTATTAATTACATCAATGATTATTCGTGATAATAATTCCACATTTCTAAAGTAGGCCTGCCCAGTCGTGTGATAAAAAACTGGCTTTATCTCGTGATGAAGAAGGGCCAGGAGCGTTTATTTATTGCGCTTGACTGTGACCCTCACCATTCACGCTCACCATCACCATTTCTCGTCTCTCCTTCTTCCCCATCTATGAGATCCTTGATACCTAACTAATCTCATAAACCTGATCAAAATACGAACTAGTTACGTCTTATTTTCTTGAAAATATCACTCTTTCATGAGTTTTAAGGCATAGAAAGATACAGTAATCATGGGTTTTGATTCAGATGCCGAACCAAGTCCTACACCTAAGCTCTCCTTGTTTTGGCTTCCAAGTAAGCCACACGAGTCATCAGGGTTATCAACTCCAATCCATACTTCGGCCTCTGTTCCATTCAAGTGGGAAGAAGCACCAGGCAAGCCTAGACCCTGCACCAACCACCACAACCAGCCCAAGTGCAAGACTGCAGTCAGGTGCCTAGAATTGCCTCCTAGACTGTTAAATGAAGGTAAAGTCAGTAACATGCCTTCTCCTACCACTGTCTTCGATGGACCTTATAAGGGTCAGTGGAACGGCAAGTCGTTTAGCAGCTTGGAGAACTCGGGCAGGAGAGGCAAAACATTGAGAACATCAGTGATTTTTGGGTCCGGAAGATGGGGAAGTTTTACAAGGAATAAAGAAATTGTTGGGGATAGTTTTGATTTTTCATGCCAAGTTTTTGATGGTAGTAGTGATCATGGTCATGATGGTGTTAATAAAAAGGTGAAGATGACAAAGTTTAAAAGGAAGTCAAGCTTCTTGGGTTTTTCTTCCACAAGATCACATCTGTGGGTAAGTACACCAAATTAGAAGGTCTCATTACTAATACAAACCGTTAGGAACAAAATTAATCAAGATAAATTTTGTTCAAATCCATAACCATTTTTTATTACTACATTCAAAATTATTAGCCACTGAGGAATCGGATTATTAAATGGAAATATTTTACTTGACAAAAGAGGAATATATATGATAGTTATACCAATCTGAAAATTTGAACTATCCTCTACTAGAAAGTAGTATCAATTTGCTATAGAATCTTTTGATATCCATAAGATTTTGATGTTTACATTAATGCAGTGCTTAATGATGCATATCTTATTGTAACTGCAGAAAAACATTTATGAAGGCTTTAAGCAAGTGGTCCCATGGAAGATTGGGCAGAGAAATTAAGAAAGATAAGCCAATAATATATGGCCAAAGTGCCAAACTTATGATCTCTTGATGTGGTCGGTCACTAGCGCCAAGTGGTGTGTGCTCTAATGGCCGCCAAGCTCCACCGTAGAAATGATGCACATAGGAAGAATATATAGCATTATGATATAAACACAATAACTGTAATAAATATATATTTGGATAAAGGTGCGGTCAAGATACGTTTGGATTTGTTTTTCTTTGGTTATATGTTTTGTGTAGAATTTCCATCATATAGCCTTTTTTTTTTTTTTTATCAATCAAATTTTGTATCAATTTATTTACTATATATAATTATGTAATAATATTTAAAACAACTGAACACGATTTTTATAAGATATAATTACTATTAAAACCCTGTTTGATATTTGAAATACTATTGCATAATTACAAAAAATAAATGGTATAATTGAAACACATACCATAAAATTCTATACTGACTTTATTATAGAAACCTCCTCTATTAATGCTTCACTAAATATAAATTTAATAATTTTTTTTGGTTTCTTAATAGATGTCAATTAAAATTTTTGCACATATGTTAAAAATCATATTTAATAGGTTTTATTATATAAATAAAAGTCTATATTACTTTTAATTAATTATTTTCATAAATTATTGTGTACTTTACAAATAAACAATTACTATTACGAAAGAAAGAAATGATAGAATTAGAAAAAAATAATTAATGCTTATAAAAAATTGTAAAACGCCAAGTATTGTGGAGCAAAATTTTATCTCTAAAATGACATCTAATTTGGAATAGATTGATTATCATCTAATCATGTTGACTTAGTGATATTAATTTTGGCATTTCTAGTTCATTTTATTATTATTATTATTATTATTATTATTATTATTATTATTATTATTATTATTATTATTATTATTATTATTATTATTATTATTACTATTTAATTTAGACTTTAGCATTAAGATGTTCAATCTATTATGCAACCTGTATCCTTTGCTTTGGCAAATAACGCTGATCGGATTTCAATTTTTATGACTTCGATTAATCTCAATTTTGTTTAGTACGCTGCCAACTAGAAGCATTTTCTTCTTTTTTTTTAATCAGTAAATTAAAGTCAATTTTAACTCCTGATTTCATGAAAGAAATTTAACAAAAAAAATTATAAATTTTGCAATTAGTTTTTCTTCTATGTCAAAAAGGTTGTCTATTATGATTTTTTAAGATGTTTCTAAAATATTATCATTGTTATTAAATTAATTTTCTAATTTACACTTAATTGTTAAACTATAAAAATATTTATAATTTTTCATTAAATATAATTGAGAGTATAAATAAGAAAATAATGGTGAGTTACTATAATATTAAATAATTTTTCTTAAATAAATTAGATGGCGATGACTTTTTTTGAGACACGGTATAATACTTGCACCGATTTCAACAGATTTCAACAGAAGGCACAAGCATCTACTTGACTAACAGAACATACATCTGTTCACCCTCAAAACCCTAATCATACGTCTGTGGAACAATAACTTGCTTCTTGGTTTGTATACCGTCTAGAATCCTATAGCCTATACAACCCTGTATAAAGACGACTCTAACAGAAGAGACCCAAGTCAAGCATGAAGTGCTAAGGACCTTTTCTTCTTGTAATTGGCCTTAAAACACGCCTGTCTTAGTTTCTTTGCTCTTTCAGTCAGCTCTATATCTGGCATTCTTTCAACAAGCCTTTTGTGCTCTTCCAGCTTCACTATCTCCTCAGTCAGTCCCATTTCCTGCATTACAATAGTTTAATTGGGGAGAAAATCATAGGCTAATTACTACCACTTTATGCATCACGAGGCAGAATAATATGCAGGAAAGAATATAAATTATTAGTTAATAATTTTGAACTTAAAACTATATATGAAATAAACATATTTAACAAGAATTAAAATAACAAGTCATAATCATACATGCTTATGAATACTAAAAAATAAATAAATAAAGGATAGTACCATTGTTATTGTGATTGCATATATATATATATCTACCTTAACATTGTTTATGAGAGACTTCAAGCTCTTGATTTTTCTATGGGGCCACCTCATGATATCAAGCTCTCGGCATCTCTTCTTCAATGCAGTTAACCCCACCTTCATCTCCTTAGCAGCTTTTGTGATTGACATATCAAAATGTTTCTGAATTTCCTCCAATTCTAAGGGAACTGATGATGATGACCTCTTCCTCCCCCTCTTCTCCTTCCCCTTGATAATCATGCTTGAAGTAACTGTTTCACAGTCACTGTTAACATTAATACTCTCACTGGACCCGTATTGGCCAATAATTACAGTACTCATGGAGTTTAGTGGGGTAATATCTTCATCCCAACAAAGAAGATTATTATAGTTCAAAATGGGGTTATCAAAGTTTATTACGTCTTCAAACCCCTCAAACCGGTAGGTGTTGTGCTGCAGCAAAGACAAGGATTCGAGCTCGAAAAAGATCTCCAGTGGTGCAGGTTCAGAAAGTCTGTGTTCGTTGGAAGTATTTGGAACGTAACAAAAGAGAGAGAAAAATGGAAAAATCTTAGTAATGCAAGTGAGGACATATATTAGCACATTCTGAATGTAATTGCATATGGAACTACAACCGACAGAAAATTCATTTCCCTGCATATGTATAAAGAAACAAGCAAATGAATAAACTTACTTTCCAATGGAGATGTCATCGTCCATCGTGCAGAGGCAGTAGTCATGGTCATCAAGTGGGTTTTGTTTCATTGGAATGTCTGTTAATTGCCCTGTACTTTTGGAATTCATCATGAGAGAGAAGGATAATAAGATTTTGAAGAGAATGGCAAACTACAGAGAGGGTATAAATTGCAGAGGAGAGGAGATAGGTGCATGAATATTAATTGTAGAGTGTGCACGTCTCGAGAGTTACAAATTTTGTGGAAACTGTACTAAATACTGTATTTATTAGTGGAACGATTAACGAGTAATCCCAATACTAATCACTTAGAGGGTTGCAATTATTAGAGCATTATAATGCTTCACGCTTCACACATTTACTTATTTGTCTGTTTAATTCTTTAATGTGTGTTCTTTTGTTAGTTTTTTTTTCCTTTTTTTTTTTTTGGAACAGCACAAAAAACATGTATATTTTCAACTTTAAATACATGTTATTTTTTCAATAAATTAGTGTATATGATTTACTATATTTATAGAATGCAATGTATTATCATAATACTATTATGATATTTATATAGTGAAAAAAAATATGTTACATAAATATCACGTAAATAAAAAAAATGGACTTCTTTCGTCTTAAAAAAGATTGTTCATTATTTATTTTAGAATGTCCCAAAACATTTGTTCACTCTCATTAAATCAAAATATATATAATTATTTTTTCTAATTCATCTTTATTAATTATTAAGTTAGATAAAGTATATTTATTGTCTCATTAATATAATTAAGAGCAGAAATAGAAAAATACATGAGTTGGAAAAGCATTTAATGTATTTTTTAAAATAATGTAAAAATTGAAAAGTGATAATATTTTTGTGATAGAAAGAGTATGAGTAATTATCCTTTTTTTCCTCTTGATATTCAAAAAAAATATTGAATTTGGAGACTGGACCGCTCATAATAGAAAGCCTAGACTTTTAAAAGTTGTGGAAACTAGAAGCAAAAATTGGATCAAATCGAAAAAATCGATCGAATCGAGCTGATTCATTTCAGTTCGATTTGATTTTTTTATAAAATCGATTTGATCTTTTAATAAAATCAATTTGTTTGATTATAATTTTAAAAAAATTGATTTTCGGTTCGGTTTTTTAGATAAAAAACTGAAAAAATCGAATTTACCAAAGTATTAATAAATCAAACCAATTTGAATTGAACCAAATTTAAAATACATGGAATTTAATTGAAACAAACCGAGCTAAACTTTTATAAGATCAGTTCGGTTTGGTTTATAGATACATAAATTTCAGTTTAATCGGTTCGGTTAATTCAGGTTTTTCAAAAATTTCAGTTCGGTTTGGTTATAAGTATAAAAAATTTGATTTATTAAAATTTAGTAAAAAACCAAATCAAACCACCCGTTTGCTCACTCTCAGTTGAAACTACCAATAAGTAGTTAAAAGAAATTTTATAATTCCATAAGTAGCTGTGAGAGCCAAATTTGAAAATTTTTGAATTGAATCAAATAATTAAATAAGATTGAATTAAAATCTTTAATTTTTAATTGAAATAGTAAAATATCCAAATTGAATCTAATTGATTTTTTTATTAGAATAGTACTAGAGGTTTTATATTATCAAACTGAAAACCGGACTGTCGTACATAATCATACCAAATAAAATAAAATCGAACTGAACAATAATTGTATAAATTAAATAAGTACTTTAGTTATTAATTTTATTAATTAACCTACTTAATTAGTATATATTACTAATAATTACCATTAATAATAATTAATAATTACACTTCTTATTAGTTATTGATTGTAAATTAGAGGGTTTATTTATTATTATAAGTGAATTAGTAAAAAAAAATATTAACAATATTTTTTAATTTAATATTTAATATGTAAGTTATTAGTTATTTTTTGTTAAATGATTACTTATTTATTTTAATTCTCGAATGATTAAAATAAGAAATATAAAATTTATTTTATGTTGATTCTTAAAGATTAAAAATTGAAAGTTTAATTTTCAATAAGTTGAAATAACCGAATACTCGAACTGATATAAAATCGAACCTATTCATTTTGATAATTCTGAATTTATAAGAAATTGAATCGAAAATTCATGATAGTAGTTTTCTATTTTTAAGATTTTTGAAATTTCAAATTTGATTATGAATATTTGTAAATCTCTGACTTATTCAATCAAGGAATTTTTTTTTTTTTTTTAAACAATACATGGGACACTGAAGAGCAAGAAAAAGCAGTTGACAAATAGCAATCTAACATAAAATTCTCTGGAATGTTCTTTTCGTGAAGAACTTAGGCTGTACAAAGGAGAATGATTTGCGCTTGGGTGATTTCATTTGAGACTGAATACATTATCTGAGATTGTTGTGCTACAAATACAAAGCAATTACTCTGCATAAAGAAAAATGGCTCAATTATATTTTTCTCTTTTTTTAAAGAGTAATGGAGTTTTTTATTCTTAAGTAATTATATAAAATCTAAAAAAAAATAACATCTATAGTTTAGGATATCAATATAAAATATATTTCAACACTATTTTTAATAATGTACTAATTTAATTTCAAAATAATATGAATTTGTCTTGATAATTCTGCATCGCTATTAACTGCGCATATTCTTATTGAATATAATCATTATAAAACTAAAAATATAAAAAATAATAATCAATAATATATCAACATCAAATTAAATAATTGATCCGAAGATTTGGATGTGACTATTTTTGCTCTCCTTAGGCTTCTTCTGCTCCTTGAAATGCAATAGATGTTGTTTTAATCTGTTAGTCTCATTTTTTATTTCTTCAATATACTACAGATGCATTTTGAATGCTCAGGTTCTATTTCAAGGTTCACATTATTTATTCTTCTGATAATATTAGATTCGTGTAAATTTTACAAATTCTCAAAAAAAAGAGATAATAAAACAATTCTAAAATAAAATAATTTAATAACAAAAGATAAATAATAAAATTCTCAATAATAAATGATAAAATTAATTAAATTAATCAAATGGAGTATAATAACTGATTTGATTGAAAAACTTAAAATAAATTTTAATAAAATAAGACCGATTATCATAAACAAAATAAGCCACGTGTATAGCATAAAAAAAAATTTTTAAAAAAAAAGATTTTTCAGATGCCCTTAATTAGTGGATAAAGTTAATCTTTAGATTGTTAGTTTTGTGATTTTCTCTTGTGTGAAGTGTTTACTATGGGTAATCATTGTCGATGAAAATTTTATCATAATTTGAAAAGGAAAATAATCGAAGAGATTTGCCTAAAATTCTCCTATAGTATGACTGAGCAATTGCTTCTTGGCTATGCAATGCCAAAGAAAAAGAACAGAGGATTGATGCCATAAATTTACTGCAAAATCAACTTCAATTAATTCGTTATAAGATCCCTTAATAAATGAGTTCAGATTCCATCTTCATCGTTTCAACCTACGCTGAGTAATTACAATTTGGATTTTCAATTTAATTATGGATGTTCATCATAAGACGTCTCTAGTAGAGCTTGATCATAACGAAAATAATTTTGGTGACTTTTCCTTTTTTTAATCTCATTAACGTAAAAAATAATTACTTTTAATAGAATGATGAAATAGTTTAATGATAAAAAAAAGTATGTTTTATTATTATAAAAAATAAGAGACGAATGCATATTATGATAAAAATTTTTAAGAATATTCTAGTGATTTACCGATACAGAAACTTATTTATTGATTTTTTTCTAATAGATTTAAATGTAACTCATATATCTTTTATGACGTTAGTTTTCGCTTTACTTTCAAATAAGTATAATAAATTAACTGTGAAAACTACAGTGTTGTTTACGTTACTATGCTATAATGTCGTAATTAATAATTTATTATTGGATTGATAAAAGCACTATTGAATTAGATATTGTTAGATTAAGTTATTATTTACCATTGAATTAGATAAAATTAGATATCATTGCATTATATAGAAGTTATTATTTATCATTAAATTAGATTATATTATTTAACAACATTACTAAATTCAAATATAAAGTTAAAAAAATATTAATTTCACCTAAAGATGAAAAACAATAATTTAAAGTTATTTATTATTGAAATATTAATATATTTCTGCTAAAAAAGAAAACATTTTAGAGGGGCCAATATTAAAAAAAAATTATGTTTTCATTATGTGTGTGTACATATAAATATTAAAAAATGAGGAGGATTTGGGGGGGGGGGGGGGGGGCCCAAATCACCCCCAACCAAAACAAAGGGGACGTTTTAACCCAAAAAACCCACCCTTCAGAATTTCAATCAAAAAAGCCACTATTCAAG
>CATIWR010316525.1:0-14952 GCA_949677035.1 Omphalea diandra | reverse complement strand
AGAAGAGGAAGAAGTTGATGAGACTGGAGTTGAGCCTCGAGACATTGATCTAGTTATGACACAAGCAGGAGTGTCAAGGAGCAAGGCTGTCAAGGCTCTCAAGACACACAGTGGAGACATTGTGAGTGCTATCATGGAGCTTACTACTTAGATGGACTTCAGCAGGCTCTGTGCTTCGTTGTGCAATCTGGTTTTATGTTGAGTTATTGGAATATCTAGATAATGTAGTCAGATTGGCTAATATATGATCAGGTGCCGGTTTACTATCGTAGCTGTTTCTGCCAAACTTGATAATTCTGTTACTTTTTAGTAATGTCTAGTTTTGGTTTCTCAATTCAATCCATAACATTTGAAGTTGCAATGTTTGAGGTTGCAACGTTGATGGCTCATTTATCTACTAGTAGTTGCCTCGAAGCTGAAGATTTGGGACAGTTTGAGCAACAATTTAAAATATTGATATGGTTTGGTGTTGAATGAGGTGGCAACTCGTTTTTGGCTTTAGATTGCTTTTGACACCCTGTTAGGCATAATGTTGTAACTTCATTTGTGAATGAGGCTGCAAATTTCTGATTAAGCAGTGGCTGTTAGCCAAAGATGCATGCCGCACTCAAAAATCAATCACCATGCATGATTCTGCAGGATAAGGCAATATGCAAGAAAGGTGACATTCGATACAATTTTCTCTAATTATAGTGATTGCTGATTCGCGTTTGATAATTGGCGAGAGGACTGCTAAATCATTTCATTTATCAACTCGGGTGAAGGGTCATTGCCAGAAAACTACTGTATTCATGCCAATACTACAAAACATTTTCAACATTAATAGAAGTAATATACCTTTCTAATTCTACTGTATCGCTGTCTACCCACTAAAAAGGGTGCTAATTTCAACCAGTGTAACTAAAGCCTTTGACGGTGTTTCTGTAAACTTGAAATTTGCAAATCCTAAAAAGCTAGAGGAATTCAGAGTGATCAGATTCTGTTGAGGCAAACTCTTCATCACCATCTTCATCATAGTCAGTAACATAGTCAGTAATCCAGGGGCTCTTGAAAAACTCAAGCTGCGCGCTCGTATACTCCAGATTATCTGTCAGCTCCACACTCCAACAGCCTTGAATGCCAAGGTGACAAAGAGCCTTGCACTTGGAGAGAATGGCATCAAGACCAAGATCTCCAAAGGAGCCAAAACCGAGTTCAAGATGCTGAAGCCCTGACGCTGTATTGGCAAAGACCATTGCCTCACTATCATCAAACTGTGAAGCATTTCGTTCCACAGAGCATTCTGGTGGTTGCCTATTTCTTCTCAGATGAATCAGGGATTTGCAGTTCTTGCCTAATGTTTCAAGCCCTTTGCATGTGATCTTCAAACAATAGCTGATGTCCAAGAGAGTCAAATTGGCTGGTGAACCAGCATGTTTTTCCACCATATAGTCAGTGGCATCACTCATTGGAATTTTCAGTACCTAAGGTATTTCCCACTACAGCAAAGAGAAGCAAAATAAAGTCACCACTTGTGAAATAAAACCATCACCTTTGACATGCATGTTTCTTGACAAGTTTGGTCTGGTTATTCAGAATGCTTTCAGGAAGTATGCTAAAAACAAGCTCGTTTATTTGATTGTCTCATCAAGTACAACTATAGAATGAACAATGTAAGATTAATCTTTCAGTGTGTCTCTGTCTGAGATTGTTTCGTACGAAAAAAAACAGAGACATGACATACATACATAAAAGGAAGATGAAAATTATGAAAAATTACAGGCACGTTTGGCATTGCTATTTCTTAGGAAAAAATAATTGATGATAGATTTTTCCCGTTGGTTTTTCTGAGCTAAAAGTAGATGAAAGAAACCCATACTTGAAACTTTTGCAATTAGCTATTCAACTCAATTGACAAGGTAACTATATTAATTGATTAAAACCTACAATATCTCCAAAGCATAAATAGGTATTGTAGTGGGGTAATTTGCAAAATAGTGTAGAAAAAAATAAAAAATTAGTGAAAGATGGTGACAAAAAATATTTATAAAAATAGGGTAGATTAAAATTTATTTAGCAAATATGGGTGGTCAAAAGAGTCCATCCGCCAGTCAAACTGGTGGACTTCACTATTCATCGACGTACTATTAAATGCACTTGATCCGCGAGTTTAACTAACAGACCAATAGTTTGTCTGCCACTTAAAGTGGCGGACAAACAATTAATATTATTATTATATTAAATTAAATTAAATTTTAAATATATTAAATTTTACATATATTAAATTAATAAATTAAATATATTAAATATTATATTAATATTCAATATTCTAATTAAAATTTAATATTTAATATTTTAATTAATATTAGAATTCAATATTTATAATTATAATTATATTACTTATTTTATTTTTATTAATAAATTAAATATAAATATTATATTAATTAAAATAAAAATATTATATTAATATTATATTAGCCATAAAATTAACGGACCATTGTAGAAGAAGACAAATTTTCTGTGAATCATGGAAGGACTAGAATTACATTATTTTGACACCTTTTTATTGCGGATAATTTGTAAAATGTTTTTTTTGCAATTATTTTGTTCGTCATTATAAGTGTTAAAATAATGCAATTCTAGTTATTCCATCATTTACAAAAAATTTATCTTCTTCTACAATGGTCCACTAATTTTATGGTTAATATAATATTAATATAATATTTTATTTAATTAATATAATATTTATAATTATTTATTAATTAAAATAAAAATAAAAAATAAGTAATATAATTATAATTATAAATATTGAATTCAAAGATTAATTAGAATATTAAATATTAAATATTAATTATTGGATATTATTAATATTCAATATTCTAATTAAATTGAATATATTATTAATATTCAATTTAATATTTAATATTCTAATTAATCTTTGAATTCAATATTTATAATTATAATTATATTACTTATTTTTAATTTTATTTTAATTAATAAAATAATTATATTAATTAAATAAATATTATATTAATATTATATTAGCCATAAAATTAATGGACCATTGTAGAAGAAGATAAGTTTTTCGTAAATCACGGAATGACTAGAATTGCACTGTTTTGACACTTACAATGACGGACACAATAATTGCAAAAAAAACATTTTACAAATTATCCCTAATGAAAAAAAAACATTTTACAAATTATCCATAATAAAAAGGTGTCAAAATAATGTAATTTTAGTCATTCCATGATTCACAGAAAATTTGTCTTCTTATACAATGGTCCATTAATTTTATGGCTAATACAATATTAATATAATAATTAATTAATTAATATAATATTTATATTTAATTTATTAATAAAAATAAAAATAAGTAATATAATTATAATTATAAATATTGAATTCTAATATTAATTAAAATATTAAATATTAATTAGAATATTGAATATTAATATAATATTTAATATATTTAATATATTAATTTAATATATTTAAAATTTAATTTAATATAATAATAATATTAATTGTCTGTCCGCCACTTAGAGTGGCGGACAGACTATTAGTCTGCTAGTTAAACTAATAGACCAAGTACATATAACGTTTCGTTGATGAACAGTGACATCCGCCAGTTTGATTGGCGGACGAACTCCTTTAACTGCCCCTATTTACTAAATAAATTTTGATCTACCCCATTTTTATCAATATTTTTTTCTTCACCATCCTTCACTAATTTTTATTTATTTTACACTATTTTGCAAATTACCCCTATTGTAGTTTAGCCAACAATTATAGCTTTCTTCAATAGCAATGGCAAACATGATCTTCAAGCCCAGAATGGCATCAACTTGCCTGTCTAGGCTTCAGGGATGCAACATTGTAACTCCTGAAATTTCAAATTTAAAACAAGTAGATATATCCTTCCAACATTAAACACAATACGTACTCAAAGTTCAAAGTGTCTTCTCTGGTGCCTCCCCAATTAGATAATTCAAACACAATATGTCTTAATTTTTCTCAAATAAATGGTGCAACATGTTATCGTTACCTGAAGTTTTGGTAAGTTTTCCTTGCAATCAATTCCTTTTAAAACAAAGTTATCCATATTATTTGGAAACAAAATAAAAGTGAGAGCATTATTTCCTACACATTCACACAAACAAAATGTACAGAGTAATTCTACACATTCATCACACAGGCACACAACCACAATACACAACGACAAGAAAAAAATGCTGTTGATAACTTTCCTCCCCAATCAATTGGGGATTGACTTCTCTGCAATTGGCAGACGTGGCAAATCTCATTAATTTCATACCAACACATGGTAAATCAAAAACACAACAGATGTATAGTGATACAAGATTCTTGGTCACGATGAGCGACAACCTAATGACAGTTTATAGAGGCAAACAAATTTCATGGTTTCTTTTGATTCTGTTTGTGAATCAAAACGAAACAAAACTAAGAAGAAACCTTTATCACTAAAACAGAAAAGAGACCCTATAAAACTAGATATGCAAGGGTTCATCTGAGACCCATTTGATTGTGACGGTGAAATTTCAGTTTCTGTAGCTTACTTTGAAGCCAAGCAAACCAAAGGGGCGTATTAATATTATTCTTACCAGTTAGCAGCGAAAGCGAAACCAGCGTTGCCGAGCTTGTAAGCAGAAACCAGGCGAAACGTGCCTTTACTGCTCTTAATCAGCTTCCGAACCACAGAGTCAACTCAGTTGACGTAGCGCTCCCTCCGACGACGCCATTGTTGGACATCGATTTCGGACCAGCAGCATGGCCCAGCCACGCAGGCCAACCAGGACTTGCAAACCAACAAGACATTTCCCACCCTCTGGTCAGCTGGGACTCCAACTAGTATAAGAGCGAGTATTTCAGGATGGAGGTCGCACCATCGGGAAGTGACGAAGGAGCCATTCTTCTTCAGGGGGGAAGTGGCCATTGAAACGTTGGAATCTCAAAGACGTCAGTTTTCCCTCAATGCTGGGTCTGTCCTAGCTTCTTTGTATTATTACAGCCAGTAAACTGTACGGATTTATTGACACGTGTTCAAATGTAGCTTGTTCCTTAAGTTTTTTTACATGATTTACATTTGGGTTAAGGACGAAGCGCAATTTACCCCTCCTACTTTTCAATTCCGTCTAATCAAACCTTAAATTAAGGTTTTGGAATAAACAACATACAAACTTTTATTTGTGCTCATTTAAGGCCAATTTAGATAAGGCCAGAAGTCAATAATAGAATTTGGCTAATGAAGTGTACAGAGTTTTGTAACAGAAACATCCCTTTAACTAGAAAAAATAATTTTATTTACAAATCATTTTCTAAATCAATTTGCAAGTACAATTAGATCACCCAGGAAAATAACAATTAATTTCATAAAACTTACAATTTTTATCCATATAATTATAATATTTTTAGAAATTAGCCCCAAAAAGAAATATTTCCTAAACCTATTTGTGTTAAAACTATAAATTTTTGTATATTTTAGAGTCAGTTTTTTTTTAAAAAAAAAGTCATCCAAAATTGAAAAATACAAAATTTGGAAAAAAATAAATTAGACAAATTAAAATTGAAATTTGGATTAAAAGATTTCAGTCTCTTAATTTTTTTTAAAAAAAGAAAAAGAAAAATGTTGGAAGAAGCTTTTTTTTTCTTTTAAAAATATTAGTTATTTTGTCTCATTTTATTTGACGTTTTGAGGATGTGCATAAAAATTAAGGAGCTATTAAATTTTTTAATTAGTAAAATAAAATCACTAAATTATTCTTATTTATATTTTATTAAAATTTATTTTCTTATCTTTCTACATTCTCTCTAAAAAAGGATAGGGTGTTCAAAAAATCTTTAATAAAGACAAAAAATGATAAAAATTGAAGAAAATATATAAATATATAGATTCTTTACAATGTCAAATAAAAAGAAACAAAATAAAAAAAATCAATTAAAATGAAACTAATGGAGTATTTTATAAAATATTTAAGCAGCCTTTATTGGCCTTAAATGGGCCAAAAATAATAATATAGCTATTAATTATGTCTCAAATTTAATTTTAAATATGATCGAATACAATTAAGAAGTGAAAGGGGGAAATTAAGTTTTTATCCTTTCCCTTGTTTGGCGCGAAATCCCCTTTATTTTATATATTATTCGAAAAACATCTCTTAGTTTATTCTGTTAAAAATTGATGTTATTCTATATAAATTTTGCATTAATTTTGATAAAAAAAAAGGTTTTCTTCGTCAGGTAATTTCAGTACTATGAAAAAAAACAAACTTAATTAAAAAAAATAACAATTATAGAAAAAAAAGGTATTTTCCCCTGAAATGCAATAATAAATATACTAAATAAAATCCAATGCAATTCAATGTTTAGAATTGCTATTATGAAAAGTAATTTTTAAGATTAATTTTTAATATGAGATATTTGGATACATTTTCCATGCATAGCACTGGAAGAGTCCAATTAATATATATAAACTAAAAATAAGTAATGATTCAACACTCATGTATCTAATATTGACCGATGGACAAGAAAATTTGAAAGAAAAAAAAAAATTCACTATATATATATATAAAGGTACTAAGACACTTAAGCTGGACCACCTGGCAAAACAAAAAGACACCAACCAACCAAAGCTCATTTACTATACACAAACAGCACAAAACGAAATTAGCTATAGGAATCACAAATCCATACTGTTGAAAAGCAAAACTTTAAAGCTATTTACATCGTCAGAAAGGAGTCCACAATAGAACAAGTGAAAAATAGATCTCCAGTCCCACTACTTTCGCATGATCACTGATACAAAAGATATCATATCACCCACCATTGGTAAGTGTTCAAGCTCTAAATCAATGTTCAACAGTTCTGCTGCCCTGAAAGCTCCTCCAACAATATATGTTCCCAATCCGAAGAGCTATCATAAAAGCCAGCACGTGATTGATCCTTTAGCCTACTTGTTAAGCCAGATTGGCTCATTGGATCATCCTTGACAACTAGATGAAATTCCTTGACAGTCAGTTTGTCTTCAGTAGACTCACAAGCCTGACCTTGCAACTTAGGTTCTGCACGTAAGTCCAGAATACCATTTTCTGATCCACCTTCAGCAATTGACCAATGCCTTCGCAAACCTGCATATGCAAGATCATCACTTGCTCTTTGGTGCTCCTCCCCTTCCATGGAACTTATAGTGTCAACCCGGGATTTGAGGATATGGAATCTGGCCAGTACAGAAGCTTCAACATCATCTACATGGCTGGTTGCACTCAACATGGGGCGATCACGGATGGATTTATCTGGCATTTGGCCATCTTTCACTTCACATGCCAATTCATTAACATTGTTTGGATTTTGAGAGACCGCAGAGCCAGACAACTCTACCGAACCTAATGTGTTTTCTACATCCAAAGTGTTCAAATTATGAGAGCTGTCAACCCGATATTTTAATATATGAAATCGGGCAGTATCATCATCTGCAGGGCTGCTAGGGCTACCTTCAGTATCGATTGTCTTAGTAGTACATGGATCAGAAGAAACCCTGGACCCTGATACTTTCTCCATAGCCACAATATTTTCTGGTAAACCTGGGGCAGCAACTAATATTTGAACAAGTTAAACGCGAAAATTAATGCTGACACAAATTTTGTACAAACAAATATGACAGCCACAAATTATTTTGCTTACAACCAAATTCTTGTGAGTTGCAATTCTCCATCTCCCTCTTCACTCGATTAAGGCGAGCCAAACAACTACCAGAACACAGTGATGCTTCAGCCTCAAGCCACAGATTCTTGTACAGAACAACTTGTGGCTCTGTTTCTTCCTCACCTATAAAATTGTCAATAAGAGCCTTTTTTATAGCCTGCAAAACACAACTCATAACAATGAAACTCATCTTTCTTGCCTTCTTCTCAATACAAAAAGTAATTCAAGACTGATTTATCATAAAATAAAAAGCAAAATAAAAGAAACAATACCTGGGTCATGTTATCTGAAGCAACCCTCGCAGAAACAAAATTTGAAAATTTCTCATCATTCTTACTAGAAATAATGTTGTACTCTTTCAGGATATGCTGATACTTCAATGACGCTTGACAATTAGGAGGATCGAATCCAGATACCTGATTCCCATTCATATTTGTATCCTGAATAATTAATTCATTAGCTTATAAATAAACATTAAGACATTGTCAAGCAAGGTTCATGAGGTCATATAATTACAGAATGAGCCATGCTTACTAGAAGAAACAGATATTACTCATTAACTGAAAAAAAAGGAATAAAAATTATGGAACTAGATAAAAGAAAGAGCCTGCCATTATTTTCAGTTTATGAAAAGGACTCGCATCACCCACCAAAGAGAATATGTAATAAAGATAATGACACTGAATCTGCTCTGCAATGGAATATGAGTCGTACACATCAAAAGCTTCAATCTTGTTTAGTCAGTTAACTTGTGTTGCAGTCATCAAGTCTCTTTCTATTTAACAAATATATATTTTCAACATTATTTGATATTCAGTATGCAAAAAAAGAAGAAACATATCAAATCTGGACAACTAAAAGGAATATGAAGAGAACATAGAAAATGAGCTCTAAAGGAGGATTCCAGACTCTTTATATGCACTTTTACTCATTGAAGTTTCTCTTTTTCTTTTTCAGTATTACCTGTTTCAAAAGAAAAATATAAGAATCCACAGATCCTTCAATTTTGAGATAGTTTCTGCCTAATTTTACCAACAAAGAAAATCTTGGCACTGATTCTTAACAATGAGACGGGTTAAATAGAAGAACGAAATACCTTTTGAAGCTTAGGTGGCTTTCCAAGAATTTGAGAAGCAGCTCTTTGAGGAATCACAAATTCTTGTGTTGAAGTATTTCTGTCCACATTTTTTAACACACACAAATCAAGATTTTTTATCACATCCTTAAGAACCTCATAATCATCTTCCTTCAGTTCAGCTGCATCATCTGAATGAAATACGAGCAATTTTGACAGCTTCTGCAGGGTTTCAATCAGTGTTCTAACATATATCTTCCCGGTTGATTCTCGTCCATGAGATTTAGAAAGCTCAGTAGAAGAATCGTATGCGGAAGGTGGCGAATGTAATACATGTTCTATAGCATGAAATGGCACATGAGATGAACAGTGATCAGTTTCATCATTCCTATTCATCCCAACATCAGCAATGCTGATCTCTGGTGCACTATTTTCTCCACATGTCCATTTACCTTCATAACTTGGTTGGTCACTGGGAGGGGGTTTCTGATCAGAGTTATCAATTGATTTGTTAGAGATGGCATCATCAGACAGTTGAACCCCATGGAAACAGCTAGGTTTCATCTGATGAGGTCCAGATATCACAGCATCAGCAATTTCTTGTCTAAGCTGCACATTAGTATCCAAAGGACTCTTCAAAGAGGGAGTTAAAGGATTTTCTAGATTCCAACCATCGTGTTGCACCGAGTTTTTGCTTCTTTTTTCAGGGGAGATTTTAACAGCATTGTTCGCACAGAAAGCGAAAATTTTATCATTTTCAAGAATTGTGCTATTGCATGCTTTTAATTTATTCATATTCCGTGGACTGCCAGCCTCAGAAACTTCATACTGAGAAAAATGAGAACCTGAAGCCCCTTTCCAGCAAGGTGAGTCCACAGCAGGGTTGTAATGATCTAGATTCTCAGAATAATTCTTTACAGAATGGAAGGCTTCATTTTTATCAACCAACACATTGAAGTCATCAAGACTTTTATGAGGAACTTGAACCCCAGGTTTTTCACTCACAAAATGATCCACAGAAACACTTCCATTGCTTGATGGCTCTTCATTTTTTTCCGAGGAAAAATCTGCAATGACCACATTATTTTGTTCCAGGTGGAAACTGAGTTGGCTGGGATCAAAGAAAACATTATCTTTGGAGCTAATAAGTGGATGAGGCTCCTTGACAAAAAAGGGATTACTGCTAGCAGAGTCTTTATTGTCTTTAACAAGGCTAGTATTGATGTTCCAAGATGAACATGTATCATGTGGTCTAACAACAGAAGCAGAGAAAGAATCTGTGACTTTTGCAACGTCAACTGGACTACCATCATGTTTTCTAAAGCATTCTTCATCGGAAGCATTAAATGGAGTTTGATGGTTCCAGGAATTTACAACTTTTAGCGATGGAGCCAGCGAAGGACAGTTTTCTGGAACCAGTGAAGTAGATATTGAGCTTGAAGTTGCTGGATAATAAATAGGTATAAACTTGGGATTTTCACAGTGGAAGGATTTAATATCTGACTGTTCCATACCAACTGTATCAACGCTATGAGAAGCTTCTTTATATTTGCTCATGCGCTCAGGGGAACATAATGCTGCAAATAGTAGAGAACAAGAAAATGCTCACAAACGGGTAAATCTCTTGAACTAAGAAAAGTCAAGGAGAATCTGAGAATATGAAGGCAACCTTTACTTCCTACAAATTGATTGTAATAGGTAAAAGAGTTTATGCAATAATGACTGAGAAAAAATAGTGAAACTGGACTTTGGTATCTCCTCGATATTAAAATGACCCTTGAATCAAGAAAGCAGTCATATGCAGTGTTACCAGAAATTGCTGCACCAGTAGCAGTTTGTGATCCGGTAGCACAAGCAATGGCTAGTGCATTGAAACACCACAATTAGTGTTCCAAGACACAAACCATGAGTATAAAATCACACATAACCAAAATGACATATATATTAAAGGTCTACAAGGATGAAAATAAACAATAAAATTTGTTTAAAAAAGAACAACGCAAACATAATAATTTACTAATGAGAAAAAAAAATGGATACATACAATATGAATAGAACTGCATCACTTGTGATAAAGCGAAAGAGAAACAAAAAGATAATAAATAGTTTCAAAACACATGATTATTAAATTTTATGCTCATTGAAGCAGATAATTTGGAATTTCAATAATAACAGCAACAACAATAATAAGGCAAAAATACCTTGGTTTATAAAATTATCGTTTGAGCAGAAACTCCTGTCAAGCTGCACCTGTTCACTCTGCGACCAATCTGCAAATCCATCCCACAGGCCACTCCACTGGCTAGACAAGGTTTGGACATAATCATCAATTGTGGAACAATTGGACGTTGAAACATGAGAACTAGACAGCAAATCATAACCTGAATGGCGAGAGACGCCCAAGGCACCATCATTGCTAATTGCAGATGAAGCATATGAGGGGTAATATGGTTTTGCTTCAAGAAGGCTAGTTGAACTTTGTCCATACAAAATAGTATCAGTTGAAGGGTTCAAAGGAGGCACATATGCAGTGGATGATGAATATAGATATGCATTTGAAGCAGGCAAAGAATCAAATTCAGGGTTTGACATGGAAAAATAATTGGGAGACCAATTGTGCAAAGCGGGACCGTAAGTAACAGCATATCCTGATTCACTCAAATCAACAAGTGGGTTCGAACCCTGTTTGGTTATAGACCGATCAGCCGTGAAAGGAGGAGCTAAAGCCGATAAATTTGACGAGGAAGGTGAAGATCCTCCATAACCGTAAGACCCATGACCCGTCATCATCATCTCATCAAAATTTCTACCAACAGATAACGGAGTCAACTAATCAAAACGAAAAACTTTCATATCAAATTAAGAATAAGGACAATAAAACGATAAAGAACAATAGCTGATATCATATAGGCGTTTTCATAAGAATCACTACACAATAAAATAAGACTGATGATCAAATGGGACAGAGAAGAAAAGTGCAAATAATTAGAGAAGGGTCCTTACCCAAAAGGGAGACTGATGTTAAGGAGTCGAGGATAGATAAGAGTGAGAGGGTAGCACTGTCTTTCTCTCTACGCCTTCAAAAGGAAGGGAAGGGACGACCAAGTGTTAAACAAGTCGCTCAGTATCTGTTTGGTCATTTTCTTTCGCAGTCACGACGTTGGGCGGATTTATCTGGCAAGTACTGCTGGATATCTTGCCGTTAGATCAACAACAACCGTGACTTCTTATCTTGAATATTTTATATTTAACTAATGAAAAATTATATATATATATATATATATATATAATTTATTTTATATATATCATTCATTTAATAATTTGTGATAATATATCAAGAGTAATAAAGTATTTTATTATAAAATAATATATTATTAATGTGATTTTAATTTATTATTATAATTTTAACATAAAATTCTCATTCCATTACAATTTTATTTTTTAATTTAGTGCAAAATAATATTTATAATTTGTATTAATTAAAATAAAATGTTTCTAATAAGAAATCTATAATATGTTACAGTTATTATATAAAAGTACTTTAAATAGTTATAATTTAGATTTCATTATATAAATAAATATTAATAATTTAGATTTCATTATATAAAAAAATATTCTCCCAATAAAAAATTTTTAATCACATTTTAGTAATTTTTTCTTTTTGTCTTCTTGATTCTTAAATTTTAACAATCTATTATGAATTTAGATTTTCTATAAAAATTTATCTTAATATTTTTTATTATTACAAATTTCTAATAATTATTTTCCGATCATTAATTACTAAAACATCATAAGAATCAAATCTTTTAAATTTTTATCTTATAATTGAATTTTTTAATTAAATTTCATTGTTATATTTTTATTTAAATTTTATCTCCATTAAAATTAAATATAAATTAATTATGTCAATAAAATTTTATATATACAGGTATAGAAATGCTTAAAAATTATATAAAAGAATATTTGAATTAGAAAATGTCAAATATTAATTTGTAATTGAAAGTTTATTTTTACTTAACTTTATTATATATAATATACTTCATGTAATTAAAGCTTTTTAAAAATTAAAAGAATATTTACACAATCTTTTTACATTAGTGATTTTAAATAAATTTATTTCATATATGAAATATTTTCAATATTATCTAGTAAAATTAAAATGTATTATCTATAAATTAAAGTTAACTAATTAATGCTAAAATTTAATATGTCATAATTAATCTATTAATAAATGTAAAAATTAAAATTTCCATAATTATAAAATTAAATGTTCCATAATTACTTTAATATTAGTTGTTATCAGTATATGAAAAAAATTAAATTTCTAAAATCATAAAAATAAAATAATAATTAAAAGAAATTTTCAAAATAATGATACGTCAAACAAAAAAAGTTAACTTCAACTATCATATAAGTATATATTAGATAGATGAGTATATCAGTTGGAGATTTTCTATTTCTGAATAACCGACATTTTAGAAAAGAGATTTTATTTTAATATAATTGTCACTTTGAAATATAAATGTAACATTAATTATTTTTTTCTAAATTTACCCTCATCATCTACTCTTCTTTCTCTTTTCATAATTAATTGTTTTTGTTATAAGTGTTAGTAGTAGAGTTTTGATTAGAGATAAATTAATAGTATATTAGTTCATATTGATTGAAATTATCTTTAATTAATTAATTTCTTAATCTAAGTGTACACTCTAAAACACCAATTATTCAAAAACGAAGAGAATAAGTTTTTTACATCTTTTATTTTGGATTATTCTACCATGTCATTGTGATACGCTACCACTTTTTACTTATGACTTTTAAATTAAATATATTTTAATCCTAATCATTAATTAATATTTAAGATTTATTTTGACTTTATTGTTTAAGAATTAAACAAAAGAGAAAGAAGAGAAGAAAGTTCTCAAAAAATTAGATTAGTTGAAAACTTGACATCTCCTCTCATTTTTTGCAACTTGACATCTCCTTTCATTTTTTTCTATATTTTCCAAGATAAGAGAAGAGAAGAAAAAATAAAGAAAATAAAAAATTAATTATATATGAGAATCGATGTTCTATGGTTCATCCATTAGTCATAAGTAGTGGCAAACTCGCATATTATGCAATAGAATTATAATAATAAATTTTAAATAATTTTAATATTCATTTTATTAAATAATTAATTAATCATTTAATTGACTATAAATTAATATATAATAATTAAAATTTAATTATTATTTTATAAAAATTATTGTCAAGTAAACAAAATAATAAAATAAAATTTTCAAAATTAATAATTATGTATCAAGTTAGTTATAACAAATGATTATTTATTAATTCATACATTTAATTTTATACGGCACAATTTTAGAGAAAATTTATTAAACTTGAGAAAAATAATTCGTAATAATCAATTAAATAAATAATATTAAATATTACATATTGAAAATAAAATTAACAGATAATTATAAACTATATATGCATATGTTTTTATATATTATAATAACATAAATATAATTTATATAAATTAAAATTGCATAAATATAATTTATAATTTATTTATTTTTATTTAATAATTTAATATACTTAATAATATATCATTAAGTTATTAGCTACATAATTTAACCTTTAACAGTTAAATTTATAATTTTATGCCATCTAAATGAATTACTTTTTTTTTTATTACTTATGTATATTTTAAAATTAGTATTGTTTATGTAATTTATTTTTCTTTATTTTTCAAAATTTAATATTGTAATATATATATATATATATATAAGAGTATTATTCGAAAAAGTGTAAAAGAATAATAAAAAGACAAATCAAATGATAAATAAAAATATAATTAAATAAAATATTATAAATGCTAATTCAAAGCAAATTAAATAACAAAATAAAATATAATCAAACATCATTTCATAAAGGTAATCATACATGATATGCTAATTAAAAAGCAAATAATTTTAATTAGCAAATGATGTTTAAAAGAGTTAGAGTTGAGAGTTATATTTAAAGTCGTATTAAATGAGTTAAATAAAGTTTAACGATTATATATATATATATATATATATATATATATATATATATATATATATATATATATATATATATATATATATAGATTAACACGAGGTTGTTTGTCGGTTTGATTTTGAGTGTTGATAGTCAAAAGCGGGTAG